>BMAU01001433.1:0-108416 GCA_019973935.1 Trichonephila clavipes
AACTTAAAATTTCTAGATTTCATATTTGAGACATTTTCAAAGACATCAGAATTATCATTATATACATATGTTCTCACAGATAAATTTTTCTAAAAGATATTCTGTAGCTTGGCTTTGGTTTCGTAATATTTTGTTTCCGAATTCTTCCATTTCAGAGGATTCGATAGGTAAAGCAGCATCCGCTTTATGTCAAATTCCGTATAAAGTTAATTCAAGTTTCTCTAACTTGTTGCGTATATCATTTTTTGTCAAAAAGTTTGATCATTTTTTATCACGTAGATATTTATAATTCTTGTAAGTGCAGCCTTCGCTCTGCCGCGAAGCACTGTAGCCGTTTCGGCATCCATTGAGTGATAAAACGAAATATGGATGGAATGAATCAATGCAAGAGAAGCCAAAGTCAAGCGTTGAATGAGAAACGTATAAATAATTTGTGCTTATCTCTTGTTTCTCTGAATCGTTGACGAATGTCGTCGGTGCCTCCAAATGATGCCGTTGGTTGAGTTCGAGTAATGGCCAGAGATGGAGATAGTACTTAAATTTATATTACAAGAAAATAAATATTTACAGTTAAAGTTTACACTAAAAGGTAATAATGCGGTTAGATGAAAATTACACCCTTTTAAAGAAGGTGCTGCGGATTGATGCGGTACAAGACGCTTGCGTCCGTCCGTTGCGTTTCAGTTTTACAGAGATGTCCCCGTGCCGGTTCCAAAAGTTTCCGTTGGGGTTGGAAAGCGGGAAAATCTCGCGCACTCAGTTACAGTTAAGGTGAGGAGTGGAAAGTCTACGGCGCACTCGGTGCAGTTAAGTGAGAGGTGGCCAGGAAGCCCATACTCCCACCCTATATCGAACTAGTTGGATATGTAGGAAGTTTGTGAGGATTTATGAACAGTCGTTTAAACACTGAGTCTTGGGTTTCACAGTTGCAACACAGACAGTCCGTCGTTGCCTGGATGCGCCGAAGAACTCGGCCATTGGCCATGTACCGGGGACCCTCCTCTTTGATCAGCCACGATGTGTCATCTTCCTTCAAGAGTTTGGTTGTGCATCCTGCCATTTCTTGCGGGTTGTAAGGAGGAATAAATTCGGAGCTCACTTCTTCAAGCCCGTTTGATGTTCTGTGGCAACTCGGCGCGATCTCTGTGGTTGGAGGTTGAGAGGTATTTAGCTCCTCTGGAACTGAAAGAACATCACCTAAGAGAAAAATGTGAGAAGGTAATATTTGAGTGTAGATATGCATTCTATGTCAAGTCATTAAATTAGGAGAGAGGCCACAGAATTTAGTAATCCTTCGATTTGCGTGAGCAAGGTTTGTTAACTTTCTTCAACAAAGTTAATATGGTTTCTCCCAATACTTACTCTCTTCAGATGGTGACGGATCGAATTCTGATTCCCAAATACCTCCAAAATGTGGTGATGAGGGGTGGAATAAGTGCCAATCTATTGAAGATTTGGATAAGTAGTAGAGAAGATAGAACTTCATTAGTTGTGGAAAGCCCATAACTGTATTTCGTCAGGATTTTCGGCGAGCTCCACAACAAAATTGATTTCCATTGTCACCTCAATGTGGCGGGGAGCGACGAGCACTAAAACGACGAAGTGCTCGCTTTCGAAGTGAAATGCAATTAGCGGGTCATCCAGTCAGAGGGTTAAGGTCCTCGTTGTGCCTCGTAATTTTGAACTACGGTTAAACAACGAGATCTGAACCTGAATTGGCCATTCATTCCCATTCAAGTCACGCCACCGCAACGTGATGATTTTAGAGCCCTGATAAATTAAACGTGTAGTCTTTCCACATGGTGGATCTTTAGCGAATTGTTAAATGCTTCAGGAAGATTAAAAAGCTATTGTTATCCAAATTTTCCGTTCATCTGCATCGATTTTATTGTAAGATACACCTACTGTGTGTCAAGATATTTAAGCTATTTTTACTAACCATGCAACTTATTTAAAAATCTAGTTTCCATGAAACTAGATCAAAACTTATTTGATTAATTCGCTCTACTTTCAGTTTATCAATTAAACAGCATTCCGATTCAACCAGAATTTAAGAATTTGTTTAAATATTTTGTAGCGATGGGCTATCAGTGAGATATCCACTCTATCCACTCTAACTTGGTTTCGTTGTCTCTCCGAATTGGTATTTTGAGCTAGAACAATTCCACTCCGAATTTGAACCTCTCTACTCTATGGATGTAAATAGCCAGTAAGATAGAGAATAGTTGTTTTGTGGTCCTCATATATCCACAAAATATAGTTTCTTCTATGTACAGACACTTACTCTTAAATTATATTCCCGAATTAGCGCCACTATTAGAAGATAATTTTTCTTGGCGGCTTTCAGAGGTTTCGTTTCAGCTAAGATAATTTTTTCTTTCTATTTTATTTCTCTTGATCATACATCGTGTCATAAGATCTGACGCTAAATTAATGAAAGTGAATTACTGTAAATATCTGTTTGGTATCCTTTCGTGTCTGATTTAATGGCTTTTCAATCCCTACTGTGTTTATATCCCTCTATGAACATCCACGGTCAACAAGATTTACACCTCGACCAACAAGAGGGGGGGGATATCGAAACACTCCCTTTTCGAAAATGATATTTGCCTTTTAATTGGTGAGGCAGTGAATTAAAAAGCTTTTAGTAGAACAGTTGAGTCGAAAACTCGACAAATTGAACCGAAAGGGAGGGGAAGAGTTAAAGAAAATGCCGGGTTAACGAGATAATGGGATTAAAAAAAGAATGAATGTGAGTGTTCCACAGAAACTATTGCCACTGCATTTGTATGTATTGTTTGTTTGTGATATAACAAAAAATAAGTGACTCAAGCAGTCCAAAACTGAGGAACAAATACGTACTTTATGAAGGCATAGAACATTTACTACATGAAAATGAAAATTAATCAATACGTAGTATACAGTAATTTACCTGATCAGAGACACCCGAGGAAAATACTTTATGTAGGTATAAAGTTGTCTACAACAAAAATTAAGTAGCCGACTTAGAGAAAATGCTGGTCACTGTTTTTTAATTCCTACTATTAGCTTACATTCTCTATATATTTATTTAATTATTTATCTTGGTGGAATTTTCAATCATTAATAAAATACATTTTGAAGCACTCCATTGAGCTGAAATTTTATATACATGATTATTTTGGATGAAAATACACTAATTAAATTTTAATTAATAAAAAATAGTTAAAACTATTAAAAATAAAAATAATAAATAATAAAAATTAATTAAAAATAAATAAATAAATTAATTAATTGATTGAAACTAATTATTTAAAGAATTAAAATACGACTGTGTCAACTTTGACGACTTGTGTCAAAACTTGAAAGCCTTTTTTTCTCACGTTTTAAGGCATTCAGTTGAACTGAAATTTTATACACACGATTGTTTTGGATGACAATACGATACTTTAATGATACTTAATAAAATTAATCACCACTTAATGTTGTGATTCGGTCCTATGCATATACATATTCATATAAATTGTAACTATTTAATAAAAAGTAGCTAAAATAAAAAAATTCTATCTTGATCTAAGTACTTAAAACTTTTTTTTTAATATTACTTGTTTTAAAGAAACTACCGTACTAAAACCTGCGTTTTGCTACTTCATCACGAAAACGAGGAAGGATTAATAAGTGCATTGCAGACGCACCTTGTTGAAAACACTGAAGGGTGGGTTCGACAGCTTTTAGTCCCGCACTGTGTGATATTTTAGGAGTTTGGATGGTATCCTCAAATGTTAATGTCTTTAACTGGTCTGCACGTGGGTTATTTTTTTCAATTTTCAAGTGTGTGGCCTAATTATCCGGACTGCAGGGTTATCGAGTGTCGAGTGTTCGGGACTACTGTATCCCATTAATTAAAAAAAAACAAAAAAATTAATTTCTTTTTCAGAAACAAAATACACCTGAAGGAAGTTTTATTTTAAAATATCAAGAATTTGCATTAAATGCAAAGGCAAAGTGGATAGAAATGGCTTAAGTTTATTCAATTAAGAAAAACGTTTAAAGAAAAAGAAAAATATGTGTACATATTTTACAAAATATTATAGAAAAATGTTTATTTTTAACTGACTGATTTACAGCCCATACACTCAATACTAAGTAAAGATCCCATACTCAGAACGGTGAAGAAATTGATTGGGATAGTATAGAGAAAAAACGGGAAACATCTTTCTTTCCCATAAACGTTTCCACAAAAATTATTTGATTAGATGTCATGGAAGATGATCTAATTGATATAGAAATAAAAGAAAGGGTTTTAAAACAAGTAATATAAAAAAAATATGTAAATTACTACTTCAATCAACAAAGAAACATTTTATTTTAGCTGTTTTTTATTAAATAGTTACAATTAATATAAATATGTATATACATAGGACAGAATCACAACATTAAGTGGTAATTAATTATTATTAATTAACATTAAGGTATCGTATTGTCATCCAAAACAATCGTGTTTTTAAAACACGACCAGCAAACTAAAAAAAGAGAAGATGAAAAGATATTGTTAAAATCTATAGAGTAGGTTTAATGTTTCGGCATAGAGTATACATATCAAGGAAAGAAAAATGTGCAAGAAATTTTTACGATAACATGTTTCTAATTGCAAATCACACACTAGTAGCTCTATACAGATTGCTATAGAGAAACATATACTTCTTATAATAAAAACAATGCATTTAGATTATATAAATATTAAGTTTTTAAATAAATGTATAAAGATACTTTAATAGATATTCTCTAAAACATCAAGATAAATAATAATAATTTCCAAAATGGTAAAGAATTTCTTGCAGTTGTGTATAGTTTAAATTCAGTTCATTCAAGCCGTTAGAGGAAAAATAGTCATCACTCGCATAATAGTATAAATTTAAATAGAGCTTTACTAATCGATTAAGGAGCCATATATCATGTTTATTTTTTAATTATTGCAATAGTTAAGCAAGTAATTGTTAAGCGAAAGATTCCTCATGAAATTTGTCACGATACTTGCGTGGTAACAGTACGCAGCGACTATTTCTTGATAAGCAAATAAATCTGAGAAGCCCAATCCATCAAGCGTTTTCTTTGTTCTTTGCGAAACACAGTCCTCTCTATAGTTGCCTGTCAGGCCCCCAAACATTGTTGCCTTATGATGAATGCGTGTCTGCCATTTTTCTTTACATGACGGGAACCTTCATTATCCTTACGACAGGGGGTTGTGCAACAGAAAAATGGCATTCAACATAATAAGAGGAATATACTGTAAGGGGAAAATTCAGAATTCAAAATTGTTATTATTTTCAATTCAATGATTTGCAGTTTAAAGATGCATGTTTGCTTACGGATTTGTAAGAAATTTTTCAGGTTAAGAAACATCAATCTTCATAACTATTAAATATGTAAGATCAAAGCATAAGCATAGTGAAGAACATCAAATTCACTAATTATCTAATTGAAAAATAACAAAATGTAACTTAATCATCAATTTGCATTCATGCTGTCAACATATCCGCTTAAATATAAAAACTTAGGGAATGCAGAGGAATTTTGGTCAGATAAATATTTTTCTAGATGAACAAGAAAAAATCACTGTTGTTAAATTAACGAAGTTTTAATGAAACAAACTGTATAGATTTTAAAAATAATTTCAATTTTAAATCCTGGCAATAAAACTTGAAAACTTATTTCACTGAGTTAAGCCAACACCTCCTAGATACAAGGCCTGGCCACTGATTTGTGACGTCACTACTAGTAGGGAAAGATTGTCCATCGCCTACGGAGTATCTCTGATGCATTTTTTTTTGAATAATTTTTGTTATTAAACTAATTATACGCTTTTTTTTACTGGAGATTAAAAAAATTAGTAAATTAATCATTAAATTGTATTTCATGTACATAAAACATGAGTAAATATTAGTTTTCCTATTTAAATAATAATTGCAAGTATATCATTATCCAAGTATTAACTAGGAACGCATTGCGTTAAGCATAAACACATTACATTGCAACAAATTATAAGAGCCTTTTTTATTCGTATATTTCTTTTTTTACATAACTATGATTATTTCTTAATTTTAAAATTTATCTTCTTTTTTTCTTTCAGAATAGTTACAAAGAGGAAAATAAAATTAGAAATAGTTTTCAAAACAAAAAAACGACATACATATTTAAAAGCATTAACTTTATTGGTATCGCACATCAAGTATTATTAAATAAATTTCAAATATATTTGTAGATAAATCTACACCTGTATAATTATAGATATATACAGGAAAATAAATATATACTTAAAAATATATTACACAGTATGTTTAGCTGTTTGTCTGACACTTTTCTTTCCTTAAATTTTTAGTACTTTTTCTCTCAAAAGTAGTTAAATATGTTTTAAAACTTTATTGGTATCAAATTAATAAACAAAAGTTTGCTGTCTGAATAACAGCATGAAAAATTACCATAAAAGAAGTTGACAAAAATATTTTTTGTTAAACCCATACATATATGATTACAGATACATACATGAAATTAAATACGTACACAGAAATAGATTACACAGTTGTAATATCGTCCATTGTTGTGAATCCCCATCTTTCGATTCACGATAAGTTTAATAGTTTCACCACCTGTTAAGGGACAAGTACGACGTCTTCGATTGTTGTGAACTCACACCCATCGATTGTCCCTGAATTTTTAAGATCCACCAGCTGTAAAATGACCAGTGCACGTAGACATGGAGCCATTGTTTATTGTCTGAGCTCGGGGAGTGACGACAGCCAGACGGGTCGCCATAATGGTAAAGGAGAGCCGGCACCCCATTGACAATAGGCGAAGCCTGCCTTAAAAGAATCATGTCGTCTTTCCTGGTGTTGAGAGAAGGGGATAATAGAAACAGGTGGCACGATGGACAAATGTGTCCAGATGTTGGACAAGGAATTATGGCTCCTTGGGCCAGACGGCCCGGGTGTGTTTTAGCGTGTTATGTGCAAATAGGTCGAGGTTGACCAAGAGACTTTTGTGACCTGCCAATTAGAAGGGACGAGGGGCGTGTTGGGAACACACCCCTGGTGTTTAAAATATTCTTTTTCAGGAGACGGAGACAAGAAAGAAAAAGAGACGAGAGGGAGAGAGGAGCCGGCCTTGGATGGAGAAAAGGGAAACGCCCTGCCCTGGATGGAGAAGGCATGAAAGGAGGGCCCTGGTTGGAACGGACGGGAAGCGAGCGCTAGAGATAAGGGCTTAGTCCGAGATTGGAGTGGAAAGACGATGACGCCGGTGGTAGTGAGAATAGAATATAGACTGACTGCACCGGCTTGGCATATGGACTGAATTCTATTGTTTCAGTAACAAATTGTTTAGCAAATAAACAATGCTTTTATTTTTATATTAAGTTGTAAAAATTTATTGATGGTTAGCTATACACGACGTTACAGCTAATATATATATATATATATATATATATATATATATATATATATATATGAAATTGGTGAGCGGTGGGATCCGGCATTTAAGTAAATAGATGCCCGAATCCTTAGTTTTAAGTGAAGAGAAAAAAATGCCAGCCGTGTGCGATTATGAGGAGATGAGTTAAATTACAGCTAATTCCTGGAGTTCCCAGCTGTGAGAAGTGTCGGATACAAATGTCTCCCCGTTGCTGCTAGTGATGAAGTGTGCCCTGTATTTTGGAATTGCTTGCTATGAGATGTTTTCCTGGTATTTTGAGCTGTGAGATGTATAGGATTCAAGCGTCTCCCATTCCTGCCTGCATTGGGTGTGCCGTTTTCCCAGATTTCCAAGTGTCAAGTGCCAGAATTCCTGAGTGTTCCTGTGCATCCTCTACAAATTTGAAGGTGAGTCTTTTCATTCAGATAATTTTCAGGGCAGCAACTGAATATTGATCTTGTATGTAAAATGTTTTAAATAAGGAATATAAAGACTAGGTAAAGTTAGTAAACAATAAGAGACTAGAAAGATTTTAAGTTTTGTATGAAGTGTATAAATGTGCAATTAGTGTTGTTGTTTTAGATTTGTAAAATTTAGTATACAGTAGTAATACTTGTTTTGTTGGCACAGTATTGTGAAGGGTATTGTTGTGGTTATAGATTTGTGAAATTTTTAGTATAGGGTAGTTATACTTGTTGAATTGGAGAACACTGATGTGTAGCTTATTGTGTTGTTTAGATTTGCACATATGGGTAAAATATAGTTAAGTCTAGGTTACCTTGAGTCTTTGTATAATTTTTGTAACAATTAAGTTTAGATTTGGGTTTGTGTGCATTAGGGCATCATGGCGTTCCTGTTAAGAGAAAGGAAAGACGTATTGTTAGAAGTTGCGAAAGAATTAGAGGTAGAAGTTGATATTACTCTACCCAAGATAGAATTTAAGAAGATAATTTGTCAAAGTAAATACTATACTGAGGAAGTAGCTAAATGTTTGTTGGAGGGTATTTTGGAGGAAAAACGGGAAGAACGTGAAAAATGGGAAATTAAGAAATTCGAGGAACGTAGACTAGCTGGGGAATTTGAGTTAAAAATTCTGAGAGCTCAACTGAGAAATAAGTTAAATGAAAATGAATGAAGACATGGAATATGATTAACAATCTCGCAAATGTTTGTATTTTGTCAGAAAAACGTACCGCAGAAGTTAGTGAACCGGTTAATAAGTGCAGGCCTTTAATTAACCCAGTAGTTAATAAAAGCGTGGAGAACGCCACGTCTTGTGATTTTGAAAAGGAGAATTGTGACCCCCCAGTGAGATGGACGAACGTTCCCCCCCGTCTGAAGTAAGAATGAGAGGAACAGAAAAGAATAACAGGTCAAAGGATAAGAAAAGACAAAAAATGAATGTGTATAGAAGTAGTGATTGTGAAGTGAAAATGAAAGTAGGGGTATGTGAAGGAAGGGTCAGAGCTGTGGTGATGGATGCACAGCGGGTAATAAATCCGGATAACATTGGAAATGGCTATTTTGAATTGAAAGGAGATAAGGGAGTGGCGAATCCTGAAAGATTGATTTGTGAGAATATCTGCGAGTAAAAATATACCCTTGGGACGTTAATGAGTTGTGAAAAGCAGTTAACAGTGGATCAGGAAAGTTTTCGAAATCATACAATGGCTAAGATAGCAGGGCAGTTAAATGGGGGGAAAGAAAACATGCGTAAAGCAGATGTGCGGTAAGGCTTGGAAGACAGGTTAGCAATGCGATTGCCTGTCTCAGAACCAAGGGAGATTTATAAAGATAGTTTAGAGACGGATAATAGGTCTAACATTGGTTCAGAATTTAATTTCGAGATAGATTTACCTGGAAAAAGATATCGCAGTACCATTTACCATCTTAATTTAATAAAATTGTACCGTAGAAAGCCGGAATTGGCAAATTTGGTTATGGAGAATAGCTCAGAAGGAATAGATTTCTGAAACTCTCTATTCGGTAAAGCTATTTATGAATTTTGGTTTCAGGGTAATTTAAGGAAAAGTCAATTGTATTTTAAATTACCGCCTGATCGAAGTAGCTACTTGAGAATGATTAACGCTAAAAAGAAAGAAGGGTTTCCACCAGATCCTGGGGCGATTATTTTAAGGCAGAAGGATATTAATTTAATTACGGGAAAACCGTTTAGAATCAAAACTTGTTGTTCATCCCAGATGTTAATTAATACGCTAAGAGATGATACAGATTTACAGGTAAACAGGAGGGGGCCGTCCATCCGTACTCTGTCCATTGTTTGGTTAGGAAGAGTGAGCCGATACCCGTACCCTCGTATTAAATGCATTAAGTAGAGGAAATTTAAAGTCAACAAATTGACTTTGTATTAAAATGGTTCAGTAGGGTTGGGTCGGAAGTCGGACCGACCAAAGGTCAATAAGAGCCATGGGCAAGTTTGTTCCGTGTACATAGTGTAGATATAGTGAAATCATTTCATGAGCTAACAAAGTATATTAATTATATTCTCAATTAAAGTGTTTCCACAATAACTAACGTAATGTAAGACAATCCCATGAATTGTGAAAAACTTGCTATAATGGATGTGATAATGCTTACTGATAGCCATGATTTAATTAAATTTAAAAACTTTTAGTTTAAACTTCTTAATCTAAAAAAAAAGTTAATGTTGTTTGCAAAGCTTGGAATTTATAGGTGTTTATATTGTTTATTTAATATCGTTGGAATAAGTAGATGGGAATGAGCAATTCTTAGGATTTGTGCTAGGTGTGGATTAACATTTTTATGAGTAGGAGTGTTGGTTTGTGTAAGGTGGAAGGAAATTAAGTGTAATGGTAAATGTTTCTCTTAGTACTGTGTACGCTCACAGATGTTTAACACAATTCAATGAGCAATTTGATGTATTATAATTTGATTTAATTTCTTTAAATTCCTAAATTTTAAAGTGTGAGGTAACTTTAAGAAATGGAAAAAATAATCCAAGATTCGGAATTCAAGTTTTTATTGTAAAGTGTACGTCTTATAGAATTTTGGATTTATTTGGTTATTTTACTTGTGATTGTATATGTTACTAGGATTGCTGTCCTGATCGGTCTCATTGATAAGACAACCCTTTGGTGTGAAATGTTACGAACTAAACCATACTGAGGCCAGTGAAGTCCAGTGAAATGGACCTTTTCAGGGGGAAGGAGTTGTGACATCGTCGATTGTTGTGAATCCCCATCTTTCGATTCACGATAAGTTTAATAGTTTCACCAGCTGTTAAGGAACAAGTACGACGTCTTCGATTGTTGTGAACTCACACCCATCGATTGTCCCTGAAATTTAAGATCCACCAGCTGTAAAAATAACAGCCATTGTTTATTGTCTGAGCTCGGGGAGAGACGACAGCCAGACGGGTCGCCATAATGGTAAAGGAGAGCCGGTACGCCATTGACAATAGGCGAAGCCTGCCTTAAAAGAATCATGTCGTCTTTCCTGGTGTTGAGAGAAGGGGATAATAGAAACAGGTGGCGTGATGGACAAGTGTGTCCAGATGTTGGACAAGGAATTATGGTGCCTTGGCCCAGACGGCACGGGTGTGTTTTGGCGTGTTATGCGCAAATAGGACGAGGGAGGCCAAGAGACTTTTGTGACCTGCCAATTAGAAGTGACGAGGGGCGTGTTGTCAACACACCCCTGGTGTTTAAAAATATTCTTTTTCAGGAGATGGAGAAAAGAAAGAAAAAGAGACGAGAGAGAGAGAGGAGCCGGCCTTGGATGGAGAAAAGGGAAAAGCCCTGCCCTGGATGGAGAAAGGGAAAAGCCCCCGCCCTGGATGGAGAAGGCACAGAGAAGAGGGCCTGGTTGGATTGAACGGGAACCGAGCGCCAGAGAAAAGGGCTTAGTCCGAGATTGGAGTGGAAAGACGATGAACGCCGATGGCATTGAGAATAGAATATAGACTGACTGCACCGGCTTGGCATATGGACTGAATGCTATTGCTTCAGTAACAAATTGTTTAGCAAATAAACAATGCTTTTATTTTTATATTAAGCCGTAAAAATTTATTGATGGTTAGCTATACACGACGTTACACAGTTTATTTAGCTATTTGTCAGTTACTTTTCATTGCTTTTAATGTGTTTCAATATTTTCCTCCAACAATAGTTTTTCAATTATGCATTGTTAAAAATGTAGATTAAATGTTTTAAAACTATTGGTATTATGCACAGTAATAAGCAAAAATTCTTCTCTCTCTTCAATAACAGCATTAAAAATTACCAAAAAATAAAGTTCCCATAAATAACAATATAGCAGATTATCGTAAAATAAGTTAAAAATACATGTTTCAGATAAATTGTACATATATTAAAGCATAGATATATACCTGAAATAAATGTAAAATATAGAGAGAAAATATAATACACCCATATATAAAAATGTAATTCATTTAGCTAATAAAGTAGGTATTTTTTTTCAAAGCAAAAAAAAAAAAAAAACAATTTTAAAAAAAGGAGCTTTATTGGTATCAAATACAATCACAGCATTAAGAATTATTAAATAAACATGTTTGGTTGTCTGGAGATAAAGTAATCGGTTGCTGATAAGGATCAAGCAAATGTTGTCCCTTTAAAGGAGTTTTAACATTAACTATTTTCCACCATGTACAAATTAGAGAAATAAAAATGGATGTTGTTTCCTAACTAATTAGTTTATGTTGCTCTCCTAATAATTGAAGCCCCCGAATAACAAAATTATTAAATATCTTAAGCACAAGTTTCACATTTTGTTTTTCCAAGATTTGTACGACATAAAGCCTTCAAAGTTAAACCATAAGCAAACTTTACTAAATTATTACTTTCTATGTCATATATTTGTTTAAGAGTAGAGAAATTTGCTTCTAAAAATGGAAACTTATTATGATCTTCAAAATCTAGAAAATCAAAATATTGACCTGCATTTTTTTTGATTAATACAATTATTACGAATGCATTTTAAAAATGTGCACTGAATCAATAACAAAAAAATAAAGGATTGGAAGAATCAGAAAGATGTGGATATACAATGCTCAATTTGGGAGGAACAGAAAAGTTTGACATCTTCGATTTATAGAATTATTGTCAGAAACTATACATATAACTCTGAATCCTATACCATCAAGTTCTACGATAGTTTTTTTTAACATCAGCAATCAATTTTTCTCCATCGATTTTTTTCACTGGCATTATATGAACTACTTCTTTAAAAGGAGAAAGAAGACTTTGAATCATGAACACATATGCTAAAGTAGCGGCTTGTTCCCTGTTATATGCCATCCCTAGAATATTACCCCTTTAAAATCTAAATATGGAATTAAATGGATTTCGTCAAGCATCAGGTATGACAAGTTTTGTCAACAGATTTCAGGATACTTACTTTTTCATGTATGCTAGAAAGTTTTCTTTTGATTGTTCTGTTTGAGGGTTAGTTTTTAAAGATGTACAAATTTTGCGCAAAGTTCTAAGATGGGAATATTGAGATATCCTGAATTTCTTAAACATTTATAGCACATGAGGTAATATGGATTGTAAATATAAAAAAACATCATTTCACAGGAATATCTAAAAAAAACTTGTTACTAGTTAAAACTTGAGTTGGTCAATTAAGAAATGGAGCAATTTTTTTTTTATCATCATCTAAATTTTGAAAACATACTTTCTAAAAAAGATTAACAATAAAACCAAATGCTGTAGGAAAATCATGGGAGCTTTTCATTTCTATTCTGAGAGCCCGTTCATGTAATATTGCATTTACAACAATAGTATTATTAACTTTTACAGAAAATTTGTACTTACCAAATTGATCTATCTTTGTTTGACCTATGTGAATTGTTAAATCTAAGTCTTTATTTATAATTACTGATACTTTAATAACAGGAGATGTTATTGTGTCTAGCATCATAATTATTACTAGTTTTTTTACAAATGACGGTCCGTATGTCCTGAAGCTTATCTGCATTTAAACACTCTACTAATTCTGGAAACGACGTAAATGATTTCTTTTTTTCGAATTCTTCCTTGGAAATAATGCTTGCTTGGATTGAGCGTTGTAAGTGTTCATTTTCTAATCTTTGCTGTCTCTGCTCAGGACATTCTCGAGCAGGATTTCCAGAGTTTTAAAGACATGTGGGGAAATCTGTATAAAAATAGTTGGCACAGCAAAATTTTGTAGTCTGAAACGCTTTAAGGGCACACATATCTACTCTCCAGTCTTTTTCATTGTAAGCTTCGGTGTACCTTCGTATTTCATCTTCCGAAAAATGTAATTCACAAACCTATAAAATAATATATATATATTGTTTTGCATCAACAAAAAATATTTGTTACAATTAACAAAAATTTCTCTGATAATTTGATTTTTTTAAAATGAAGTTAACGAATTGTGAGGTTAACGCTGAATAATGTTTATCTGTGTTCAGGTTACTATTACAGCTTTATTTTTTCTTACTTTTAAAGGCATCCTAATAGTTCAAAAATCAGCTAGTTTTTTTGTTGGTGTGGTGGTGAATGTGTTTTGCGTTTTGTATCTCACATCATATTAATATACAAAATATACAAAAAATGTTTGCTTATGTCCATATGTACATTAACTACGAGCTTTATATCATAATGGGCTTTCTTTGCTAACAAACTATTAATACTTAAGATTCTTTTGTTGACTCTACGCAAAGGTATTTGGTAAATGACACAAAAATAAAGTAGCAATAGCAAAAACACTAGACAGTTTTTGTCTCATTTGAGCTCATTTTTGAAACATAAATTTTATTAGGGCTACAAAATATTTATTTCATAAACAAAACACCTTTATCATAATAGATAAATAAAAATTAATTGCCAATGTATAAGAAACTCACATGAAGAAAAAGAAATGAGCACATTTTCAAAGGTCTTATCGAACAACCTATTAAAGTTATTTGTAGACTTTTAAAATAAAGATATTATTACGATTTCCATAAATAGAATAAAATTAAAAAATTACCTTCGAATACTTTGATGGAGCAACATCTTTTCTTGAAATGGCTTGTATCCATTTTTTTCGAAGAAAGTCCTCTTTTGGGAATCCAAACAATTGTACTTTTCCAGTATCTTTATAACTGCTATTTTAATTTGGTACAATGCATGTAAACACCATTTTGTGATGATCTTATCCAAAATCGTCACAAATAAATTGAAAATCTGCAATAAAAATGTAGAAAGCTGCGAACTGTACAGGAGCAACAATCAAAATGGCGTAGGCGAGTAAAGTGAACTTCAAATCAGGCGGGATTTCTATACCTACTATATGTGACGTCACAAGCCTCTCTTATTTCAGTAGCCAGGCCTTGTATCTACGAGGTGTTGGTTAAACGCATTCATTTGATGTTGCAAGTCTTAAGATGATGATTCATCCGTTTCTTCTTTCTTGTATTTCTGTATTATGAGTGAATTATTAATTATTATGATTATTGACTTATGTGTGAGCATTTCTTTTTCTTCTCAACCCTCAAAATGATTCTAAAATATTCATCTCATTTTCAGCTAAATAATCAAATCATTAATTCTTTGGTATCTTTCCATTTATGATACATGTTTTGCAATTTATATTTTATTTTAAGTAATAAATTACCAGTAAAGATTCATTGAATTCTAGCTTTTGACACTAAGTTTGATCAGAGCAACAAGTTTTTTTTCAAGTATTTGATTGCATAAGTAACAAGCATAAGAATAAGTAAACTGAATTAAAAACACAAATCCAAAATCGAAGGCAAGAGAAATTAAATTATCCTGATCCTTCCAACTTTTAATATAGCATTGTTCGTAGATCTATCAGGAAATAAGTTGAAAATTTTTCTATCACTGATTCAATACAGGATTGGAGGTAAATAGAGAGAGGGGAACCCAGTAAAGAGGGTGAACCATTTTCCCACATTCGAAATGTTCCTGTAAGTGTTAATACTATAAATTCCATTTTAACTTGCTTCTATTACAATTTTCTACATTTTGTTGAGCAAAAAACAAAAAAAAAAATACATAATTTTAACGCAAACAATTTTGAAACTATTTACGCTTGTTTAAAGTGAAGAAAAAAAGATATATATTTAACTAATTTCTATGACTTTATTAATCGGCATGAAAAACAAAATGTCCCAAGTTACCCCAACCTAAGAAAGGTGCAACCTTTTCTGACCCGATTAGAAGAAAAAAATTTTCAAGTAAATGGACAAAAGAGGGAATTTCCTTCGCTAACGTTGATAGCGGAGAAATCCCCAGTCAGACCCCTCCCGAAACTGAAAATAAAAAGGAAGACTCCCCCCGTGGATTCTTTTGCCAATATAACAATAGTTCAGATTTAACTCAAGTTTTGAAACTTTTTAACATAATCTCTAGCCTTGTAAAGAAAAATCCCAAAATTCTCGACCTTCTCTCAAAATTTAAAACTGCAAACTCCGACGAAGTAAAAACCTGCCTACTGGCAGAAGCTATAATGAACAAAATTTAAACTTTCCTACTCTTATTTATTGTAACCTTAATTTTCTCCCCTAAATATTTTAAAATTACCTCAATTATATTTATTAAATTTCTCTTTTTCAAAATTTTTTAAAGTCATTTTCTATCACAAAGTACATGATTTCACTCTTAAAAGCTCACTGCCATCCTCCAATCAATGATCACCTCCATAGGCGATGTCTCCTGCACTCCCATTGGACCACCTCTTCCGAAGTCACGCCCTCCTCTTCTAACCCAAGTTTCCAAAGCCATGAACATCCGAGTTCCAGATAGAGAGTTAAAGGCTGCTGGCGCAACCTAGGTACCTCCGTTCAAAGTCAACCGAAGTATGACTTTATTAATACGCACTTTTGTAATAAATTTAATTAAAATGTCATTTCTTATAATAATCATATTTTAATAATATAATCTAATATATATTGTAAGCATTGAAATTTTTATAGCTTTTATTCAAAAAATGTGTCCATAAGATATTTCTCCAATATTTGTTTCTTCTTAATTTTTCACTTAGACAAAGAAAATAAATTTTCAATTATGTTGTTACTTATACCTCCTGATCTTCAGTAACTACAGATGAAGGCCCACTAAATTCATCGCAGATTTGTACGCCTGTTGGTAGCCATAGTCTTGAGCACCATACAGGTGAGAATACGATTTTGCTCGGTTCCACCCCAATTTTAAGGGAGAAAAAACTATGAGGAAGGTCAGGGGCTTCCCATCTCTCTTTCCTTTCCATCAACTTTAGAGAGGTGGCTCGATGACTAATTAGAATACCCCTGTTGCGCAAAGGTATTATACATTCAAACATCTATTCCTTTTCCGCGATTCAAACCCAGGCCTACAACACGTCGCTCAGTAATCAGCGTCGCTAACCACCATAATGGATTGACTGCTAATCATGATATATTTTGCTATAATTCAAAAAAAATTTTTTCAGTGTTTGTGATTATAAATTTCAGCCTAAGTTAACGTTATATAATCGTTAAAGACTTCCTTTTTATTTAAATGGAGTGTTAAAATTAAAGTTTCTTATTTGCAGCAGTATACTTGAAAGTTTCAAGAGTAATTTTTATAAAAATAACCTTTAGTTAAAACGTTTTGCTTGAATTGTATGACAGACATAAAATTATTCATAAAAAATTCTTCTGATTGTAAGATTCTTAACGAAATTTTTTTAAGTGCTACATCTGAAAATAAAGAAAACTGAACTGATCTTTTCTTAAATTCAAGTTCTCTGAATTGTGATCTTTCTACTCATTTTAAATACGTATCTATTCTTTGATCGTCTTCAGTTCACCGGAGTATTTTTTAAAGTTTTCTTTGAAGTACAATTGAAAAACATTCACAAAAAAAGATTGACCTTTAACGAAACGAAGAAATTTTGCACATAAATATTGATTTTGCTTCACTTGGAATAAAATAAAGAATTAAAAAAAATTCCATGTTACAGCTCAACATCTTTAGAAATTCGAAAAGAAACACACTTTCAAGTTCATAAAAGATTCAAAAGTTTGTTAGCTACGTTTTTTTCTTGCAAAAGTTCTACGATTCAATAAAAACTGATTTTGTCTTTTATTTACATTTTCGAGAGAAACTGGAATGATAAACTTTCAATTTGAATCTCCGCACAAGAAAGCACAAAAGGAAGTTTGTCAAGAGCTGCTTCAGACTTCTTTTTATTTCTAGTTTTAAATATTTTGAAATGTTCAGAAAGATATACTTTCTCGTAGCTTCCTGGGTATTCTATAGAACCCTGGATTTTTAATTTTCTTTTTACTGCGAACGAGAAGTATACTTATTACTTCATTGGATAAAAGACAGGCTTTGTTATTAAATAGCTTTTTTTTTAGCGAGAATATTCTTACATAATCCGATCATATTAAGTTGCATATATTAAAGAAATTCACTCTTAATACTGCTTTTGTCTAAGGATATGAAATAAGATTTCTATTAGAAAGGTATATATATATATATATGAATGCGTGAGTGTTCTAATTAATTGAATACAGATTATGAAGATCCTCTAATATAAAGTAAAACACAAATTCAAAAAGTAATAAAGGAAGTAAAATTCTCAAATTATTGCAAGGTTGATTTCTATGATTTTGGACTGAGATGCAGGCAAACAAATCTTTAAAAGAAATCGCTTACCATAAAAATATTGCAAACGCATATTTTTGTTACAATAAATAAGCAATCGGACGTGCCAAAAAAAATAAAGCTTTTTCTTTGTTAATCTTATTTAAAGACTATTTTAAAAATAGAATCCAGTTATGTATATAAAATGTAACAAAAGACGGATGGTATAAATTAACTATTTTATAAGTCAGATGGAACTTAAATTCTGAAATACAAAGCCAGGAACATGATACATACAGTGGGCCACTAAAGTGTTCGCGCACTTGCAATTTCCTAAAAAAATTAATGTTTTCTACTAATAAAAATTAAAATTTCGGAATTACAATTTTTATGATATTTGCAACTTACTCTTAATGGAGTGACATAATCAATTTTTTAATAATAGTATAAATATTATTTTTAAAAATTAAAATAATCAAAAAGGTACTAAAAAAAGTCTTCGTACACTTTACAAAAATCTCAACATAATATTTTTTTTCTTAATTTAGTTCTTAATAGGATATCTTTTAGTGTTCACAACAACTTTTAAACGTCTTGATATAGATTTAATCAGTTTTTTTGTAATTTCTCTGTATGAATTTTCCTCCATGATTTTTTTTTCCATTTCCTCAATTCTTTCCTACTGTTTTTACTTCCCATAATGTGTATATATGCATGTTTTTTTAAATCAAATTCTCACCAAATATGTTCTACAAGACTAAATAAAGTGATTGAGGAGGTGGTTTCAGAATTTGGGACAGTTATAGAGACACCAGTGGCGTACATTGAGAGCAGTGCGCTTGGCGCCATTATCCTGTTAAAAAATGAAGTCATCTCCAATATTCAAACTTTGGGCGGATAATTAAAACTTTCTCTTTAAAATATTTAAGTAGTGCTAATGCTTCATTATATGATGAAAAATACCAAATTATCAAATTCTGAAGCCGATTTACACCCCCACGCAGGAACTGTTCCACCTCCATAGTTCATTGATTCAACTAGATTCTTGGGATTAAGTTTCAGAAAATTCAAATTGACAGCAAATTGGTTGGAATGACAGAAGATTCAATATGTTTGGTTTTGATGAGCGCATAATAGTTTGTAAATAATGAAATAAAGAATTTTATCCCATGAATTAATGCGGAACAAGAACTCCATCTCCATGCTGAACTATGGAGGTGGAGATGTTCTTGCGTGCGGTTGTAAATCGGCCTCATATAATTTGATATTTTTTCATGGTATTGAGAATAATGAACTCTATTTTCACATTTTAAAAGGAACATTTTTAAATTATCCGCCCAAAATTTGAATATTGGAGATGACTTCATGTTTTAACAGTATTGTGACGCCAATGTACTCAATGTACGCCACTGGTGTCTCTATAACTGTCCCAAATTTTGAAACCACCACCTCAATCACTTTATTTAGTCCTTCAGAACATATTTGGTGAGAATTTGATTTTTAAAAAAAGAAAACATGACACATATGCGCATAAAGGGAAGTAAAAACAGTAGTCAAAGAAGCATGGAGGAAAATTTATGCAGAAATTACAAAAAAACTGATTAAATCTATATCAAGATGTTTAAAAGTTGTTGTGGACATTAAAATATATCGTATTAAGAACTATATTAACCCTCTAACTGGATACCTTCCTCCTGAAAAGTTATTCCGAATGCGTTTCACTCTTATTTTGCTTCCCTTCAAAAATGCAACAGACTTCAATTCTTTCCCCCTTTTAAAACTTGGGAGGTCGAAAGGGGACAACTTTATGACTTGGTTCGGCGTATTTGATCATTGAGAACCAGGATAGCAATCGTTTACAGCTAGCTGTTAAGTTGCCTTGGGCAATCATGTATGAAAACCGTAGTTCTTTCTACTCTGTCGTTTTCCCCATAGATTCAGTCACAGTAAAATTAAAACAAAATGCAGGGTAAAAAAAACATGAAATAAATGGCGTGTTAAAAGTTAAAAAATAGTTACATTTTCTTCAAAGAAAATTTATTTTTCTGTCATTTTTTAAAAATTAAAAAAAAATATTTTGGTATTGCGATTTGAACCAGAAAAAAGCATCCTGTATTCATTTTTGAATATGAGAGTAAGAAAACGCGCTCACTTTCCTGTTTTTTAAAAAAAGTTATGAGGTAAAAAGAGTAAAGTCCATATCTTTTTTTTTAAACAATAAGACATAAATGGTGCATATTTATGAAATCAAACAGATCTTTCTCTATTCAATTACATTTTTAATTTAGAATAACTTAAAAAATGATTTCAATACTTTTAATTTATTTAAATTTAAATCATAAAAATGATATTTTTTGTTAACTGAATATTTTTCGGAAAAAATCTAATTTTTCATTCCTAGTGCTCTCGTTTTCGAACTCCTTGTATTAAACAAAAATATCTTTTCTACATCGGCATTTGTGATGGACATAACACACATTCAGTCAATAATTTTTTTAATTTTAATGGGGGATATACTTCTTCAAATGCGCATGACAGTACTTCTAACCATTTTCTACTCAAGTTAAATTTCTTATCTTTCTGTTTCTTTTATTACAAGGAAAAAAATGTCACACATCGATAACTACATTTTTACACAATTCAGTCTTTACAAATTCTATTGTGAGAAAAGTTCTCACGAATTAATCTTGTCTTTCAAAACAGTACACTTAAAACAATTTTTTTCAGTGAAGTTAACCGACAGTTCCACAATGTATTCATACCAAATTTTAAAAACAAATTTAACACTTGGAAATGTATCCTGTATTAAATTTTTCAGTATACACAAATATTTCCTGCTGTAGGGAAGATATAGTATGAGAGATGTGGTGTGCGGTTGTGAAAGAATGTTTTCGTACGTGTAGACTATTTTTGAAAATTTAAATATCACTGAAGCTGATCATATAACTGCAAATGAGCCTTATTTTAATGTGTGCTGGTATCAAAGTAAAACACTTTACAATATTAAACAGCCTATGGAATTATACTCAATATCAAACTATTCGCAAAATGGCTTACAACTTCTATTCAAATTGTAAAGAAACTGAAATATAAATATATCTTACTACAGTCAAAAATATTCATAATATGTAAGTATCCTATTTCTCCACTTATTTCTGTACATTTTAAAAACTGTAGCTGAATGCAATTTTTTATATTTATAAACGAGGCATAACAGCTCACACACTCGTAAAAATGTCTTTATAATTTTTAAATATACTATTATAAAACGTATATGGATTGTAAGATCAGTGGTGAAATCCTAAAAGCTTTTAGAGGAGCTAAATACATGTAATTTTGGATTGATCAAATTTTTAATATAATACACAAATATACATGTTATTAAGCAAATACATTTGAAAAACAAAACTTTCTTCTGAAATAAACGTAATTGAAAGAAAAATGTTTAATTGCAAATGAGTGGAAATACATGTTTATCTAAGGGGTATCCCCAAAAAAATTGAGGTAATCCTCAAACTTAAAACTCAAACTCAGAGGCACAACAATCCATGAGGGCCAGGAACTACTGTGCCCATCATAATACACGTGACCATTGGACGCTGAGGTGCATAAACAGATGTCCCGATTTGATGGTCTGTCTGAAGAAAGACCTACAGTGTTTAAGACCCGAAGCAAGCTTGCTACTCATTTTGCGACCCAATGTAGCGGGGATGCAAGGCAGAGTCGACCTTGCGCATCCCGTTAATAGAACCCCAGACCTGGGGTGTGGAAGCACTAAACACTACCATTCGATCCTATTCGGTGAAAAATAAAATTTAATGTTAGAATCATATAAATCCCCAATGAATGAAGAAGTCCAAACTTTTTTTTCCCATGTAAACTGTTTAGACGGAAATGGTTAATTATGAACATTTCACAAGTTGCATAAATTAAAATTAACCGTTATAGTTTACATAAATTTTTAAGTGTGCAAAAGGTGTATTTCGGCTGCACGAATTAATTTTAAAAGGAATACGGTTACGAAAAAGTAGTACAAATCTATCTAAAGTAGGGTTGCTTACCTTACATATTGTCAAAAACAACAATGTATTGGAAGCCAATTCCACAATTCGTTGTTATAAAAATGTATGGAACATTACAAGATTTATTTTTGCATTTGTAATTTATACATATATAATTTTTCCTGGGAACTTTAAAAGCTAGAGCGGCATCCATCAAAACCGCGGTTCTCTCTCTGTTTTTCCAGATCGCCCCTGACTAAGCCGGCTCTGCCATAGTAAGTGAAAATGCTGGATTTTGTTTGTCAAGATCATTTTATAGCAGACTGCATTTTTCATGTATTTTAGATGGTCGTTTTATATATTCTACATCAATATCTTAATGTCTGAATTTAAAATTACATAAAATTCTTGACATTCGCATCAATGACCATTATAATTTTTATTAGTATATGAATGTGTCATCAAACGATTACATGACTAATATTAACACATTATTTTAACCATTTAATTGATATCAAGTACAACATAACGCATACAAATTTTCTAAACTTTAAATTAAATATTTCGAAAACTACTTCAGATATACTCAAAAGTTTTCATTCCTACCCTTTAGCTTCTCAGATTTGCTTCTATGTAAAACTTTATTGTATATTCCTCGGTTTTTTTAGTATATTTTTTGCTCTTAGCATGCATTTTTCAACTGAACTGTATGAAATCTTCAAAATATATTAAAAAATACCAAAAAAGCTATATAATAAAATTTGAAATTTATATTATACTCAAAGAGTTGCTAGAACTTTTGGTAAATAATTTTTAACTTTGCGATACATTTTTTTTTTCGAAATTTCAAATGGAATTTCTAACATAAAATTTCTAGCTTTATAAGGTCGAGATTTCAAAAAAATAGCCAGATTTTAATTACTTATTCAGTTAGCCTTGAAAAAAAGATAAATGTTGAGGTATTTTGCATATATAGATATTTTTGAAGAATAATTTGAATGTTTTTGAATCGCGCGAATTTAAAATTGATTTTTATGTTTATTTATATGCATAAATGTCTACTGTAAATGTTTCCGTATATTTTTGATTACCATTTATTCAAACATTCAAGTTATAAAAAAAATGTGTGAAAATCTTCATTCATGTTGTCTTTGATGTAAACTGAAGTTCAAGCACTTAAAATTCAAATATAATTCGGTGTATTTTAACAATATATAACTAGGCACTGTACGTAAACTTCCCTGAACACTTGGGCTTTGAAATTTAAAAAAAAAATTAATAGATCTTAATTAGTTTTTTTTTGTTATTATTTTTATCAAAGTGTAAGAAAATGTTTCAAATTATTTGATGAAGTTTAAATTTATTCATTTTTAGTGGTTGAGAAGTTGAAAAGATTTCAAATTTTAAAGTGTTTGGTGTTTTAGTATTTTTTGGAGGGGGGCATCTTATATATAATGAAATAATCATGTTTCAAAAACTGAAAGCATTGATTAAGATAAGAAAAATGAAGCGAAAGAATATACTTTAAAAAAGATAATTTGTCTAAATATATAAAATAGCAGATTGCCCTGACACGCCCCAACTTGTTACAGTTTGAAATTAATATGAAACCAAAAGGGAATTGTAACATATTTTACTTATGCGTTGGGATTTTTGAAAACTTTTAAAATACAAGCTAGCAAACAAACACTTCTTGGTTTCTAAAGAAATTTCTCCCCGATTTTTTACGATTGCCCCAGGATCAAAACACGGGGTTCCCTGCGAGCCATAAAACTCCTGCTGTGTTGCTTCCTCCGTCCCTCATTATCTTTCAAGATGTTAAACCTTAAAAGGGGGAAAGGATTTCAGAAAAGTGTGGCTAATCCGCTTTTGAAAACGTTACTTGAAGGCAGAAAAAACAGTGCAGTCCATTTTCGAAGCATCTTTACACTGACGGAATTTTCCGTGCTATCCGGTTAGAGGGTTAAGAAAAAAATACAATATTTAAAGATATGTTGAGATTTTTGTAAAGTGTACGAAGACTTTTGTGCCGTAATTTGTTAGTAGCTTTTTGATTATTAATTTTTAAAAATAATAGTTATAATATTTTTAAAAATATAAGTATGTCGTTCAATTAAGAACAATTTTAAAAAATATGACAAAAAAATTACAATTCCGAATTATTGATTTTTATTAGTAGAAAACATTAAATTTTATAGGAAATTGCAAGTGTACGAACACTTTTGTGGCCCACTCTATAACAAGAAAACGTCAATGGACCTAAATGGAAAACAATCATGTTTCATAAAGTTGTCAGAAACGTAGAGTATTGAAGTAGGATTAAGTTTGTTTTCTAGGATGCTCCTTCAGCAGAAAATCTATACATAGTAGTTAAAAAATAAAGAGGAATAAAAACAAAAATTGAAAATCACTTAGGCCTAAAATTTGAATTTATAGAAAGAAGATATTAATAGCATGCAAAAATGTTGTTCGAAAAAGAACAATTAATGTATCTGAAAGTGTATTAAATTAAATGACATACATAGTAGCCAAAACAAACAATATTAATCATAAAAAAGCAGATATAGATTTAACAACAAGTCTTGAATTTAAGAAGTGTAAAAATAAAAAATGGAATTCAGCAACTAAAGAAGATACATGTGTACCATGTATAGAAATGCCAATTATTGAAGTACTCTTTATACAACTATGACACTATCTATGTATTATTTTTGAAAGTAACATAATGTAAAAGATGAAAAAAGGGAAACGATTTTGTGAAGAATGTATTATATATCATAATCTATTATTTATATTATTCTTAAAAATATATGCACATAGAAAGTTAGCTGGATAATCCTGCTCTAAGGAGTACTTGTAATACTTTTGTAAATACTGAGTTTTTCTGTAAAATCAGTACTTAGATTTTTTTCTCTTTAGGTAATTGAGAATAATATGTATTTTCATGAACTATAAGGTTTGAAAATATTTGAAATATTTTTTAATAATGTTAACATTAAAAATGCTTTTCTTTTCCCATTTATTTAACATTTTAAAAAAACATTTATCAATTTTTAATTGAAAATCCAAAAAAAATCAGCTTTATATGTGTTAAGATTAGTTTTTATTTAATTTAAATACTTAGGAAAACACTTAAAATTAGGATAGAGTTTACGTTATTACTAAAAACATTTGGCATCTACATATGTATCTAAATATATAATGCAGAGTATTACATTACCCTTTTTATAGTAGTACAGATATATATTGGTCATAATATTACTACTTTCTTTTCATCTGTTAGCCACACAGTTTGAAGATAAAAGTATCTGTCATGAAAAATAAAGTTTTTTAAATACAATTTGAATAACGGTATTGTATTTTTCAAATACAGTCAGGTCTCATTTTATGCGGTAGATACGTTCTACCGAAAAACGCATATAAAAAAATCACATTAAAATAGACATTACTTGAATGGGAAAAGTAGGGATACGTTCCTTAGTTTTCTAAAATCGCATAAAACCAAAACAACTAGCTAAAATTAACTTAAAACCGCATAAAAAAAATTGCAGAAATGAAAAGAAATAGGCTGCATGATAAATTACTTCGAATGTCTGAAAGAAATTCAAACAAAAGCTAAACAAAAAAACTTGTATTCAAACCTTAATTCATTTTATTTTATGGAAAAGTAATACACATAATTTTACATTTTTAATCATTATCGCTATCTGATAATGGTTTGCACCGTTTGCGAAGTGGTTCCAAATCACCATCATCAGAAGAGACTGTCTCTGCAATAGATATTTGCGGTAAAGGCCACGGATTTTCACAAACTTCATTCTTGTTCTGTGTAGCTCTTCCTTTTCTGACAATGTAATCAGTAATTAAACTTTGCGATGAGGATTCTTTTATATATATATATATAGCTCACGATATCCAGACATGCAGTTCTGCAGCTCACGTTGTAATATAGAGGCTCGTTCAGAATTGGGATCATTAATAAGAAAATGATTTTCTAATTTACTGCAAAGTTGAAGACCTTGAATTAATTTTCCAGTGAGAGGAGTTGATTTTTCTTCCTCATCATTATCACCTTCTAGACCTACGACGCCGTTTACAGTTAGATCTAAAGTTAAATCAATAATATCATTGTCTCTTAATGCATCATCCACACGCAATTCATCTATATCATCGTGGCTGAAGGTATTAAAACCATCTCCAATTTCATGTGCCAAATTAATTATTTCATCTGATAGTGTCGATGCTTGAGTGGTTGTATTGTCTGTCATACATGCTGGCCAAATCTTTTTCCAATAGGCATTTAAAGTTCTAGGTCTTATTTGAGCGGAAGCAGATACAACATGAATTAAACAATCAAAAATAGAAAATTGTTTCCACACATATTTTACTGTTAATGACTCATTTTCTAGTTTATTCAAGATGAATTTGTACGTTGTCTTAATATAATATTTTTTAAAAGTTGCAACTATGCCTTGATCTAATGGCTGAATAAAGCTTGTTGTATTGGGCGGAAGAAAAACTAGTTGAACATTTGGATGTTCTAATTGTGGATGACTTGCTGCATTGCCAACAATTAATAAAACTTTAAAATCGAGAGATTTTTCCTTCATATAGACTTCCAGTTCTGGTACGAAACAATTATTGAACCATTCTGTAAAAATAACTGTTGTCATCCAGGCTTTCGGGTTAGCCATCCAATGCACGTACAGTTGTTTTAAATCTTTACCTTTAAGGGCGCGTGGTCTAAAAGATTTATTTATTAAGAGAGGTTTTTTTCAACTTGAAATACTTGATCGACAGAATAGTCCCCATCTTCAATAATTTTCGCTAGCTCCACTGGAAATATTTTTGCTGCTCCTTTATCTGCTCTGTCGCACTCTCCCCTGTTATCTTAATATTATGAAGTGCATTTCGTTTAAAAAACCCGGTTAGCCATCCTTTTCTAGCAGAAAATTCTTTTCCAGCTTGGGAAGTGTAAGTTGATGGTTCTGACAGTTTCATTGACTTATAAAACTGAAGAGCTTTTTCTTGGATTAAATAACCACTTACAGGAATCCTTCTTTGAACTTGTTCCTCAATCCAAATTGCGATGGCTCTTTCCGTTCTTTCGAATAATACATCCCTTGTATACGATGCAAATTTTGTGCTTAATTTTGTACCAGAAATGAAAGATTTTCTTATTGCAGCTTCATTCTTTTTAATTGCTCTGACAGTAGATTCGCCTAAATTAAAATGTTTTCCAATAGCCGTAAATCCTTCTCCTTTTCCTAACCGATCTAAAATTGTAATTTTCGTTACCAACGAAATTGACTGTCTTTGATGTTTTTTTTCCTCCATTGGGCCAAATAAAATCTTAGAAAAGAAATTTTAAAAAATTACACTTAACGATTTTCTAATGAAAAATAAAACTTTACGACACTCACTTTAAATCCAGAAATCAAAATTTGCTGCTTATTATATTGCAACTTAAATTCGCCACTTTTTAAAGTGAAACTTTTATAAAAATGAACGAGTCACCACTAAGAGAAAATATAATTTCAAAATAATGATATCGTATCGGTATACTACTGAAATAACGAATGCGAATCTAAGACTGTCGCAACCAAGCCGCAGACGTAAGCATCAAAAAGATTCGGAAATTCTCGGAATACTACGATTTACGTCTCAGTATAAAAAATAATAATAATAACAAAAATCCAGAAATGTTTGGAATACAAATCGCAAATGTTTGAAATACAAACCGCACAACTTCAAAATCGCATAAAAACAATCCGCATAAAAAGAGACCTGACTGTGTGTATATATACATATATATATATATATATATATATATATATATATATATATACATATATATATATATATATATATATATATATATATATATATACATATATATATATATATATATATATATATATATATATATATATATATATATATATATACATATATATATATATATATATAATAATAATTCCCTCTAGCATTCTTTTAATTAACTTTTTTAACAATATTGAAATAATCTTTTGATTATTTGGTTCAAAAAACTAACACCCTGATTTTAATCGTAATCGATGAATATTGTTACATCAGAATTTCCTGTCCCGCACATTCTATCCAATCAGAGCTATGATTACGTAATCATCACGCACTTGCACTGTTGGTAAAGAATAAAAACAACTTGTGTAATGGCGTTCGTCGCTCTCTCCTTTTTTGCCGTCATAATGCAACAGTGAATGTTGCTGTTTCTCCGTGTTTTTGTGTTGTGTCCGTCAAGATGGGAAGTCGTTAAATAAAGAGCACTTTTTCCAGAAGAGGAGAGGGGAAGGAAACAGGGGGATGACAGTCTGCAGGGTTACAGAGCTTAGCAAATTTCTCGCCAATATCGGCGCTTGCTTTGAATACGATGCCAATCATTCATTTTCGCATTAGACGTGGACCTGTTCACACGGTGAAAGCAGTATTCTTATCGAAAGCATAAAAAAATATCTAACCATCTTTCGAAATAGCAAGTTTAAATACATGGAACAAATTTATTTTAAATGAAATTAAATATTTGTTCATTATTTTTTGAATAAAGTTTAATTATGTAATTGCAGTGGTAAGTAATACACAAGTGCGAGCAGAAAGCGCTTACATTATTGTTTTTTGAAACTCCACGTTTTTAACGAAACGATACTGGATTAATTTAGATAATACGATTACTCATGGCACGGAAATTCAAAAAGAAGCAGCTCCTCTGTTGAACATTTTGTACATGTTACGAATAAGTATTTTAAATATAACCAATAAGTGATTTTATCGGATCTTTTACAAATGTTATTACTAAAAATCGAAAGGGTAAGTTTTTTGATACAGAATAAAAAGCGTTTACTAAAGTGATTTGAAAAGCTTATTTTCGTATTTAATTCTCTATTCTACAAAATATGTTTATTTATAATTTTAGATAGCTTGTGCACTGAATATTCATTGATAGATTTTTATTAAATCGGTTATTTGTTTCGCTCATTCTGTGGGTCATCAAATTACATTTTGATCGCTACGTAATCGTAAATACTTGTTTTATTAATAACAATTCAATATGTATATATATTCATAATGATACAAGTTGAATGACGGATTGACCGAAAGCTATGGTTTTCACTCTGACAATGAATCGAGTTTCTCTAATATTTTTGTTTAATATAAACGGAAAATTTTTAAAAGCTTAATATTTTATCACTTTATATCAAACTCTCTCTCTGTAAAAATAAAAAGCAGACTTTCAAAATTAACTAGAAACAATTTTTTTTCTCATACTTTCAAGCTAGATCAGATTTTAAATTAAACTCATTTTCAAACGGAAATTAGTATACATCCTTCCATAGTATAATCATATATCTACACACATAATGCATAAACTCGACTCAATTTGTTACTAAATTTATGCCAAATAGAATAATGAAAAAGTGGATTTCAATTATATGTTACCGCTAAAGTAATTATTCATATATAAATACATATTTGTGAAAGCAATTCTTTTTTTTGTACCTAATGAAATTCGAGTTCGAACAAGACAAAAAATTGAATTACATACTGCCTGTGTTATAGTTTTTAATTAAATGGTATGAAAAGCCTAAATTCTCTCTACACGCTATGCTTAATGTACACGCAATAAGTTTTCTTATAAAGAGAAAGTTAAAAATTCACAAATTTAAAATGCAAGAATTCTTGATCCGTAAGAAACCATAGGATACTCTCTTATGGTTTCCTCTTCTAAAATAACTATACTAAACGCCGAATTAAAAATAAATTCCCTTATTTAAATGCCTACAAAATGAACGAAAAGGTTTATTGAAATATTTTTTACCTTAGCAATAATAGAAACCACAATTGTTTCTTTACAGTAAATTATTTTAAATACAAGGGATGCATTTTCTACTATGTTAAAAATCATACGGCCAATTATTGACAAATTACTAAAAAAGAGCACTTCTAAATTTATATTAATTTAAGTATACAAAGCATGTTTTAATTTTTTTTTATGAAAAGTGATTAGAATTTTTTACGAGATTTTCCGGTCGTAATTTATACCCTTGCTAATTTTAAAAAATTTAAATAGAGTTTTTCCATAGAAATGTATCTAATTATAAAAATAAAATTTTATTTCTAAGAATGTCCCTAAAATTTTAAGACACGTTTACCTATATATAATGGACATCATACTTAAATTCCTGTTTAATTTAATTATTGAGTTCCAACCCTCCTCCCAAACTTTTTAGACAGTCATAAAAGCGTGATTCTTGCTGATTAGTGTCTGGGGGGGGGGTAAGGATGATAATCTTATTTTTTCTGCTTTTTAACTCTTCAAAACATGCATATACTCTGAAAATAGTTTATTTATTCAACCATATAATAGTATTACTTCTATTTGTTATTCTTCCGTGCTCTTTTTGATAAATACTGAAGTGGGAAAAAAATTACTTTTGAGTCAAAGATAATATTCACAGTCCTCTAGTGTAAATCAATTGCTTTTCATGTAATGTTAAATATAGTTGTTGTTGTTGTTGACTAATTCCTCCTGTCTAGCCGCAGGCTAGACCAGGTCCATGAGCTCAAGAGTCCTCAGGAAATCGTACACCAAAAGAGGACTGGAATAGATGTCCTCCCTTTCAAGTCCTGCACAAAACAAAAGATGATCTTTGCCTGAACGAAATTGCATTTAGTACAATTCTCGTAAATTTTCTGGCCTAAGGTAAAGGAAAGGCCTCTAATGTGTCCACTTGCAAGCCTACTAATAGTTGTTTGGACGACTCTATCCGCCTTGATGGAAAGGGCACCACCTGGGGCCTGCCTATTATACCAGGGGTGAGTCGGAGGAGTCTTCCATAGTTCTTGAATCAAAGATTTCGTTTTAGAAAAATTTCCGAGAAAGTCAAAGTTCTTCTCGACATTAAATTTTCAGTGACACCTTCCTTGGCTAAACGGTCAGCTGTGTCATTGCCAAAGAGACCAATGTGAGATGGAATCCATTGGAAGTAAATCTCATGTTGCTGGGAAAGTTCTTTAAGATTTTTAAGAATTGAGACCGATGTTTTGTCTCCAACATTTGTCCAGTCGCTAAGGTGTTGGATAGCACTTCGGCTATCACATAATATCCATATTTCATCAGGAGATGTCATCGTCTTGATGATTCGAGAGCTTCATCAATGGCAATTAACTCGGATGTAAAAACAGAACAAAAGTCCGAATTCCTAATTTTGATATTATGAGAACAATTAGGAAGATTGTTATGAGAACAAGATGAAGATGCCACTGTCACATGAGTTTTGTTCGTCTTTGCTACCGTCGGTATAAATTTGCATTGCAGTAGCTGGAATTTTGTTAATAATCTCCAATGCTAATTGACGTAAATATTCAGGCGGATCTTGATTTTTGAAGTATGAGCTCCCATTTCTGGTTTAAAATGGACTCTAGGCAATCCCTCCTGAGGGTTAAATACGTTCTTCAAAAATGTTCTTCAATGCCCTGATCTAATAGGTCCATCGCTTGCATTCGAGAGAAAGGACTGTCTCTTTTTAGTCTGTGTCTGTTTGTCCAGGTTATGAGATATGCAGATGTGCGGTTATAATCTCCGTAACTGTAAAGTTTACAAAAGTACTTTGAAAGCAGTAATTTTCTTCTCAGATCCAAGGGCATGATATCAGCTTCGAAAAGAACTAGATCTGTGGGACAGCTATGTCGCATGCCAGTGATAATTCTAGCAGCGCTTGATTGTACTCGGTCCAGTTTCGCCAAATTAGTACGTGATGCACTGAAATAAATTTGAGAGCCATACTCTAAGACAGGTCTGATCAAAGAGGTGTATGTCAGTCTGAGAGTACCAGCATCAGCACCCCAGTCCCTTCCAGCGATGTATTTCAGTAAGTCAAGTCTCTTCCTGCCTTTGTTTATCACATAGTCTATATGCTTGTTGCTAAGTATCTCAGGATCCAAAATGTAGCCCAAATATTTAGGGTGTTTTTCATAGAGAAGGGATTTGCTTTCCATAAAATTTGAGGTTGATAATTGTATAAACGTCGGTTAGTCGTGAAGAAGCTAGAGGTTGACTTTGATACATTAAAGATCAGTTTATGTTGCTCAGCAAAAATCTGTATGTCAGAAAGGGTAGTATTGATCGCGGTTTCTATATGGACGACGTCAGAGTTAGAGTTCCAGAGGACGATATCATCAGTGAAAAGCCCCACCTCACACCTTCAAGAGATGATTTTCTCAATGCCCGCAATGTATAAGGAAAAAGAGCAAGGGGCTCAAGACTGAGCCTTGCGGGACACCTTGGCTGAGCCTAAAGGTTTTAGATAAAGAGTCTCTAAATCTCACTCTGATCTCTCGATCTTTCAAAAAGTCGAAAATCCAAGATAGGGCTCTGTCTCTAATGCCAAAGGTGTTGAAAAGCTTTATGATTAATTTATTTCTCCAAACTCTATCAAATGCTTTTGAAAGGTCAAGAAAAACAGCAACTGTATGATGTGATGGTCTAAGGTTTTGGGAGTCTCGAACTCTCTGTCCGAAGTACAAAATCTGATCCGCAGTAGAGTGTCCCCTTTTAAAACCATATTGTTCGATTGAGAGCAAGTCATTAGAATTTAGATAGTAAGTAAGTCGCTCAAGAATAATCTTTTCCATAAGCTTACAGGAGAAGTTTGTTAAGGCAATCGGCCTGAAACTTTCAGGATAGCTAGCTTTCTTGCTTGATTTCCTAATAGGAATAATCAGGGCTCTTTTCCAATCACGGGGAAGTCTTCCAAGTCTCCAAGACAAGTTAAAGATTTCTAAAAGACTCTTCTTTCCCCAATCACTAAGTCTAGCGATCATCTGGCCATGAATATTGTCAGGCCCGGGAGATTTAGATGGATCAAGGTTGCTCAAAGCCATATTAAGTTCCTGCATTGTAAAGAACTCTTTAAATATAGGGATTCCATGCTCTGAGCTGCGACATATATAGTAAATTATGCCAATCCTAGACCATAATGACGTATAAAAATTTAATCACGCAAAGTGATAAAGAATACGGTGAAGCATTGAATATCGCAAAATGGGTGATGACACAGATAATTTTTATCAAATTGCAACTGTAGCATTTTTTTTTTTGAAATAAAAGGCCATTTAATTTCATAAATAATTGCATTATATATATATATACAGTGGCGCACACAAGGGGGTCCGCCCCCAAAGCCCTTGATTTTTTCCTATTGATTATAATTCTAAGTATATAGTACGTAAAATTTAATTAAGTATTTGTTATTAATGATTAATTTTATTAATTAATGCTAATTATTTATTCAATAATTAGTTTTTAACTGTGTTTTGCTCGCAAAAATTGACAAAATCAAAAGGAGCCTGATACAAGAATGGTGAACTTTCGACCCCGGACCCTCCCCCTTGAAAAATTCCTGTGTGCGCTACTGTACATATATATATATATATATATAAACTTTTTAAAGAAGCGTGTAAATAACCAAATATCATACAAAAAGAGGATAAGCTACATGAAATTGGGACTTGTAAGACACATGTCTTTTAACAAATTTGGTAAATTGAATGCAAAAACTACATTATTTTTTTAAAAACGCATTTAATACAACTGATCACATACGTGAGTACATTTGTTATTTTGATAAATAGTTTTGGAATATATATATATGATACAATCTAAAACATAGTTTAAAATTAGAATATAATACATTGTTGAGACTAATTGTGATATTGGTTGCTAAATAACACGGAAACATTAGATTTGTGGTGCCTCAATTTCAATAGTATGCGACTGCATTAAATTTGGAAAAACACCATTTTCAATAATTTTATCGAAAATGCCGAAGTTTACTTTGCTTTTATTTCAACTTTTGCATAGTATTCTGTTCTCTGTATTTTAATGTTGGATGATATCTGCAAGCCACTGTATTATTGGCTGAGATTTATTTTTGTGATAATTTAGTTAAGAAAGAAAAAATACACAGCATTATGTAACAAAATTTGTTTCAAACGTATAGAGAATGTATTTGATATAGCATGACTACGATAAACCTGGGTCCCGATTTAATTAGTTATAATTGTAAGGGGTATACAGTGTAAGAAAAAAAAGTAAAAACAAATATTTCTTTATAGCCTGTGTGACGTATATTCAATGACTCCAAAGACCTCCCTCACTCTGTTGGCAGAAATTTAGGTGCCATAAAAGAGATAGACATCTGCTTCCCTATGCTTCTAACAATAACCCAGTTTCCCAATGACCCCCCAGCTTTTCTTCCCTTTGCTTCTAGGGGGAAGGGACAAGAGACGGCCAATGCATTCTTGAGGAAGTTCCGACTCCACCCATTTCCTTTAGACCGGATATGCCAAAATTTTTATTTCCTAAGATCCGAAAAATAACTATAATGCTAATCAACCTTAAATGCAATTTAGTTTATCTTTATTTTCTTACGAATTCGTTAAGAAAAATTTACATTTCCTTTTTAAACTTCATTGATATCAATCCTAATTAGTGATATTCTAAAGTAATATTGTTTTTAATTTTTCATGTCTGTAATACTTGTTAATGATTACATTTAAATCAGCTAATATACCTCCTTTTCATTTTTTAATCGATGTAATTTCTTTGAACAAACGTGAATGGGATTTTTTAAGCGCTATATTTTTTAAAAATTAGCTTATTTTTATATACATAAGGAACTGAGGAAAAATATTTGAAATTATAGTATGATCATGGAATGTACATTGAAAAACTATTTAAGTTTCCAATAAGTAACAAGTTTTATTATTAACTGTAGCAATAAATTTTTTTGGAGGGTGGGTGAGTTTGTACGGAATTAATGATTTCTAATATGCAATAACGCATGCTCTTTTGATTGGATTATTTCGAATGCGAAAGTTATTCCTTGGCATTAAGTCATCGTAATACAACCTAATTGGAAAACAAAAGAGATACTGACATTGAGTTTCAGGATTTTAAAAATTAAAATTTGTTGGATTGAAGGAAATTTGTTTTAAGATGCAAAAATTTCTTTATATGGCAAAGAAAAAAATTATAACTGATAATATTCATTTAACTTATTCTTAAGATTTTAAAGACTGTGTAAACATTTACCACTTTGTAATAGAAAAAGGTAAAATTAAGAGAAATTTTTTTATATAAGTATTAACATTGATTCTCTGATGCTATAAAATGTAATAAAAACTTTATAAATTTTATAGATGGCATACAGATTTTGAACAAAACGTTAGTTTTCAAACTCGTTGAATCTCACTCAAAGTAAAACATTTTAAAGATTTTACAATGTTTTGATAAAAAAGTATAAGCTGATCACACATATACACAGAAAATACTATATTATTTTAGGAATAATATTGAAGCTCTGAGTAGTCGTGCATCACGCTTCCACACCACATGTGCGAGTTTCAAACCCCGGGCTGGGCATGGTTGACTCAGCCTTTCATCCTTTCAGTGGGTCGATAAATGAGTGTCATGATTGCTTGGGAACTAAACACAGAGTTTCGCGTCATATTGACCACATGACCGAAGCATCTGCTCACGCAACTCAGCGCCCAGGATCACGTATACTGAGATGGGCACAGCAGGTCTTGGTTCTCATGGGCTGCTGCGCTACTGAGTTAAGGAATAATATTTGATTACAAAATATAAATGATTAAATTAGAAAAAGCAGTTGAAAGTACAGAATTTAATGTACAAAGAACACATATTAAGGAATAAACATTTTTTCCCCTTTAGTATGAGCAAATGATTATAATGCAAACAGATACCATTATTATATAATAAATTATTAGCTTTATACATAGAGATATTCTAAAATCGTTTATAGAATTGCAAATCGATGAAAATCTCAATAACTCGAGAGAGAGTGACAATTAATGTCGCTCTGTTCAGCTACACGAGGACTTTTGGCGACGAACCTCGTAATTTTTGAACCATGATTAAGTGACGAGGACGACACCTGAGCTGGCACCACTGTCTTAACTTCCTCACCACACAAATGAGAAGACGTTTGAGCCTCAATAGATTTAACGTGTATCAATACTTCTACATGACGGCTAATAACTAGATGATAAATATCAAATATTCTTTTTTTTTTTTTTATTTTTTGGAATCTATTTCCAACTATAATCACATTTAGTTTCTATACCGGTTGAGAAAACTCTCTATCGAATTTTCAAAATAAATATAGTTCCATCTTTACAATTAGATTCAGCAATTAATTTTTAATTTTTTCATAATTACACGATAAATCATTTTTTTAAAAATATTTTTTCACACAAATACAAAATTATTCATTAATTAAGAAAAAAAGTTTTTCAAAAATGTAATAGTCTTTGAGTATTTTGTTCTATATATTTCTTTATAACCAGCCTATCCATTTAAATTCTAAAAAAATTGGTGTAATTGGGTAAAAAAAAAATTATGATATAAAATCTGAATCTCCCCACGTAACAACTCAACATTAGAATCATTGTTAAATTGAAAATCACAAACTATATCCCTGATATTGCGTCATTAAGTATAACTTTACAAGGGCAAAATTCTCATTAAAATCTTAATTTTTTTATTTAACTATATTAAAGGAATGCCTATATTTTATGTTGTTTATTTCTTATTAATTCCTACCACTAGTTCACTCTTTTCAATCGTTAATAAAATACTTTATATTCATCCATTGAAGTTCAAATACATCTTTTAAACTAGCAGTGGATGACACTTGATGTTAATACCATTGTTTTTTTTTTTTTTTTCACATATTAATTCATTCATTATATTTAAAAAATGAATAAAAAGTAAAAAAATAATAGTCCAACAGCATATATAGAAAGGAAAATCGTTCGTTGGGCCCCTGTTGAGCAATAAATAGCACGTTGGACTTTTAATCCAAATGTCGTAGGTTCGAATCCCTCCTGGGATGGCCTAATTTCTGAGAATGTGATTTCTTTTTTACATTACTATTTTATAGGAATAATTAAATTCGATAAATGAATAAATAGTAACAAACAAACAAAAAATAGTCTAACACCATATATAAAAAGGAAAATGAAAAATTGCAAGGAAAATCGCTTTCTAGTTTGTCACTTAATATTGTAAGTCTGTCATATGTATATACATATTTATATTAATTGTAACTATTTAATAAAAAGTAACTAAAATAAAAGATTTTCTTTGTTGACCTAAGAAGGAATTAAATATCCTAAATATTATCCAAAGTATAATTTTTGAACACATATCCTCACTGGAAAACATTTTTCTTTTAATTAATATGTAAGAAATGAGCATTTTTTTATTGATGAGTTAGTACACTAAATAATAAGTTATGAAATAATGTTGCTCTCTCTCTCTCTGTTGTTACTAATGCCACCTATCTGACGATGTCAGATCGAGGCCCAAGAAATTCATCGCTGCAAAGGGCTACAAGTACGCTTGTCGTTAGCCGTAGCTTTGAGTACCATTCAGGTAACAGTACGTTTTGGCTGGGTTCCACCCCAATTTTGAGGGAGAACATCTTAGGGGTGATCAGGGGCCTCCCAGCTCTTGCCAGCTCTCTCTTAAAATAATTAATTAAATGGGGAAATAAGCAATGCATATTAGAAATATTTATGATATTGATCCCGTTTCTACATCACCATGAGGTAGGAATCTCGATGCGTTTTTTTATAGAGGTATCGCCATCTTTTACTTTATAGAATAATCTGGACAAAGCCAATTTTTAATTTTTGACCCATTCTTAAAATTGACGCATTTCAATGTTACCAGTAACTGCAATCATCACACTGAACCATATTTTTTTTTTTTAAGTCGTTGCGCTTTCACAATGATTGCAACGCCAAAAGTTTTGTTTCAATGTAAATATTTTTCTACTTCTTCCCAAGCTTGTGTAGTAAATAATTCTTGTACAGATATGTCAAATCATGATTTATAACAGAATCCGCAATTTAATTATCAGGTTTTAAATCCTGTACACTAAAAAGAAAAGTTTTAAATTTTCACTCCAATAAATGTTTTTTTGTTTCCAAATTTGATATAAAGGTACATATTTTTATGTGTGGCCCGCGAGATTATAATATTTTTCCGAAGTGGCCTGCAATTTCTTTTGCGTTGGACCCCCTGGACTAAGGGTTTAACCAAAGCGCTCTTTTGCGGTTAATGAACTTGGAAATTCCAGTTCTGGAACAAGCCTCTCAAATAAACAATCATAAACAAAATCATTATTCCCCTCCACCACTAAAGAGAGCAAAAATAAAAGCTCCTTTTTCCCCGGACATCGTAAGAGAAATCCGATGACAGAACACCCCGAACCAACTCCTTTTCCTTCACTGTGAATTGCATAAAAGTCGCAAATGTTTATACTGCAACAAAGGTCATGAACTCGAGGCCTGCCATTTCTTAAGCGCTAACGAAAAGAGAGAAATTTTAAGAAAAAAAAGGATGTTATTTGAGCCTCATGCCCGGTCATAGATCAATGGAATGTGCGAAAAGAGAGTCATGTCCTATTTGTAATGGCTCCCACCATTTCACAATATGTTTTCGAAATCGGCACGGTGACGATTTCTCTCCAAAAAGTGAAACAAATAATATAGTTTCAGCAGTATTTAAAACAGAAGTAAATAGTGTATTATTACAAATATGTGCTGAGTTAATAGATGACACAAAAATGAACAAGAAGTTGTTAGATTATTCTTATTCTTAGATAATGGTTCACAAAGAAGGTTCGTTTTAAAGAGTACTTCTGAGAAATTTAACTTTCTAATTCTTGGAAAAGAAAATCTTTCCATTTGCACATTTGGTGCTAAAGAAACTGAAATAAAAACCTTAAATATAGTTAAAATAAAATTGAAAAACAGGAATGATCCAAATTTGTACATTGCGATGGAAGCGGTCGAGACAGAACATATTTCGATTACACATTTACCAACCCCTGATAAAAAAAAAAATTTAGATATTTAAGAAATGTACAATTAGCTGATTCTTATGAATTTAACGATAAAGAAATATCAATTCTTATTGGCGTGGACTATTATTATCAAGTAGTTATAGGTAGAATTACACGTCTAAACAAAAATCTTATAGAAATAGATACATTATTTGGGTCAGATCGGGAGGAACTTTTAACAATGAGTGTTATTGTTAATGAATCCAATACTTCGAAAAAGCTTAGCGAATTTTGGGATTTAGAGAATTTAGGAATAGAAGCAGAGCTGACATTTTGAAGCAATATTTGTTTATTGCATATCTTAGTAAAATATTTATTTACTTTAAAAATTATAGTGATAAATTTTTGTATTTAACAATACTTGTCCGCACTCTAAAATTTTGCCCCCTGCCTAAATGCGACACTGTGTGGGTGTACATATAATGGATATAAATATTATTCTCTCTTAAAAATTATAGATGGAAAATTTATATGGACTAGCAATTTTTTTTTATTAAGGAATATAAATTTTTTTAGTATGTAATTTTATGTCCAAATTTGTATAAAATTATAAAAGTGCAGAAAACTTTAAAAAAAAACAATTAAAAACTTTAAAAATATTTTTCCTTTATTGATTTCGTTAAAATATAAAAGTTTTATGGCTTTAAAATAATAGATTTTTTTTTTTTTCTGAATGATCTTTTGGATTAGTTAGTTCGAATAGGAAAAATGGACTGTTAAGGTTCACTGTGAAACCGTAAATTTCTCGAAATTGGAAAATGCTAAATTCTTTTCTTTGTATATTTATGTTCATCATCATGTCTAATGGTGATATTTAAAATTATTTTGTTAAATTTTCAAAGGGAATATGTAGTGAACTTTAACCGCTTGCCTGATTATCTCGGGTTAGTATATATTACAGCTAATTATTATCCCGAGCGGAATTTGTCTGTACGATTTGTTTTATCACGGTTTTACTCGGCCTGAAAGAAATGAAAGGAAACGCTCAGCTTTGGTTGGCAGTTAGGACAATTTTTATCCCGCCCGGTTTGGCTGATACGTTGGTTAAAAGGAAGATTGATGTGAATGGAACATTTGGATTGAATAGAAGAGATTTATCTCGAGATCTAAAGACAAAGAAATTTTTTTTAAAAAAGGAGAAATTATTGGGTATTAGAGAGGGAAGTAACTGTAATTACATGGAAAGATAAGAAGGATGTTAGTTTAATTTCCACAATACATACAATCGAAATGCAGAATGTAACAAATGAACGGGGAGAGACAAAGTCCAAGCCTAAATGTGTAGTTGACTACAATGACCAAATGGGTGGTGCAGATAAAGTTGACCAGCATTTAGCTCCTTACTTTACATCCAGAAAAAGAGAGGAAAATACTAATATTTTCTTCCATTTATTGGATTTGGCCTTGTGAAATTCCTTCATTTTGTACTGTAAATCAGGAGGTTCATGATCACCTAAACAATTTAGAATGAAACTGACTGAAAAACTAATTTCAGAAAATCATCGTGACGAGTTTTCTGCCACATCAGGAAAACCCAGCATTAGTCCTTCACCACTCAGGTTAACCTCAATGCATTTTTCAGATGTTATTCCTGCATCTGAAAAAAAAATCAAATCCAACGAGACAGTGTTCCCGTGACTGTGCTCCTGTAATAGAGATTCCAGAAATAAGCCAGTAAGAAACGAGACTAGATACCAGTTTACAGAATGTCAGGTATCTCATTTTGTGTTGTCCCTTGTTTCAAAATCAATCATATTAAGACTAATATTTAACTTTTTTCCATTTGCCAGATATAACTCGGGATAGTAAACTAATATTAAAACTAAATGTTTTTACGCCTGTAAAAAATTTTAAAAACTCAACTTAAAACCTACATATTTTGTTTTGTTTCGTTTCATTGTATTTAATAATAAAATTAAAAAATGTGATGATTTTTTGCAATTTTTTCAAAAAAATGTGTAAAGGAAGCGGTTAAAGGGTTCAGGAGAAGGAGAGATTTATGGTTCTAAGTAATGAGACAGGGGAAAAGTTTCTACTGTTTATCAAAAAATATATATACAGTCGAACCTCCATATAACGAACCTCTATATAGCGAATTTTTCTACGCGCATTTCAGGATTTTCTTCATAAAATAAACTTCCTATAGTGAAGTGCATTTTCTATGCAACAAACTTTTTTTTTTTCTTGTGATTGGATTGTTTTCTCCTTATTTTTAAAGTAGTTCCGGACATTTTAAGTTATTCTCTCTTAACACATTTTATGGTTCTCATAAATCTTGAACTGCTTTTTTTTTTTTTTTTTTGTTTAGCGCGCTGAGAGCAATAGATTTCTGGGAGTTTCATCCCAGAAGTACTACTTTTCACTAGAAACATCTTCGATATCCTCTTTCACCCTCAGTGGAATTGCATCGTGTCTCCGTGTCCTTGAACTAATTTCCGTTCATTTGTAGTGTTGATCAGTTGTACTGGTAACTTCGTTTCTGATAGTTCGTAAGTGCTTGAGCATGAAATTTTTTTAATTTTTCAGGAAGTAGATAAAGGCGTCAAAAAGAGGACATGGCTTTATCATTTGGTTTTCCTCCAAACAGCTTATCAACTATTATAAGAAATCGAGATAAGCTTCGAAATTAGGATTCATTGAATTCTTGTTCAAAACGTAGAAGAACATGTGTCCATGAAGATTTCGACGAGGCAGTTATGAAGTGGATACATACAATGCAAGATAAAAATGTTCTGATCTCTGAGCCTTTCGTAATAGAGAAAGCTTTTCCATTTGTTAAGGTATTGGGATAAGACCAATTTCTACGTAGCAATGGATGACTAGAAACATTTAAGAAAAGACACGGAAAATTGCACCTGAAGGGATTTTTGGTGCATTTCAAAGATATGAAACGTATTATGAAACAAAGTATTTTTTCAAATAAAAAAACTCAAACAAAATTAACATGTTTTATGCATAATTAAATTTAAGTCCGCATGTGGTGATGTAAGTTTAAAAAGTCTTGTTATAAAATAATGTATGCTTAAAATTACTTGTATGCTTTAAATTAGAAAATGTCCTTAAAGCTCATTAATTTTAAAATAAAATTATTTTCTTTTTGTAAATACAGTGTATATTCCTCAACATTCTTTTTTTTTTCGATGGGTAAGATATGCTGCAACGTAAGTTAATAACAAACAAGTATATTATCTAAAAAAAATTTTAATGTACCATCTATATATAAAAAGGAGAAAAGCGACTCACTCACTGACTGACTGACTAATCCACGATATCTCCGGAACTATTAAACTTACATATTTGAAATTTGGTAGGTAGGTTCCCTTCATGGAGTAGACATCAGCTAAGAACGGATTTTGCAAAGATCTAATCCCAAGGGGCGTTACGGGGGCTTAAGGGGCGTTATAGATAATTATTTCCATTATTAATCTATTAGATGTACAGTCTTGAAACTTGGTACACAGATTTCTTTCATAAAATAGAGGTACCTTACATAATGATTTTTACGAAAATTGACCTCCAAGGGGCGTTATGCATAATTATTTCCATTTTTAAACTATTAGAAGTACAGTTTTGAAATTTGATAAGCGGACTCCTTTCATAGAGTACAGATCCGCTACAAAATGGGTTTTGTGAAAATCGACCCCAAGTTTGCGGAGAATTAAGCAGCGTTATAGGCAATTAACTCCTTTTTTAAACTATTAGACGTAAAATCTTGAAATTGAGTAAGCAGATTCCATTCATTAAGTAGAGATCTGCTATAAGATGGGTTTTGTGAAAATAGCTTCCTAAGTGGCGTTGCGGGGGCTTAAGGGGCTTTATTGATAAATATTTCCATTTCTAAACTATTAGACGTACAGTCTTAAAATTTGGTAAGCGGATTCCTTTCGTGGTGCATCTACGTGTTCCTAAAAATAAATTCTTTAAATACACAAAAGAAATTTAAGATTATATTTTTTTTTTTTTCAACAGTATTAAATTGTTTTCATTTGTAAAAAAGAGGAAATGCTCTTGAATTTTAGAATACTTGATAGTAAAGTACAAACAATAAGCTGGTATCAAAGACAAAATATTATGACTACAAACATTTTTAATTTGCCGAGGAGCTTCATGTATCTCGGTAAACTTGTTTACATAAAAGGATTATATTCTTCTTTGTACTGAATTGTTTATTTTGCGAGTAATGACAAAATACTGGGCTTCTTAATTTTTTTTTCGACTTTTGTACAAAAAGAGTTATATTCTTAGCCTTTGGATAATCCTTACTTTTCATTTAAAATTTCAAAAGAATTGCATAATGCCTAAATTCTAAGATTACTGCTCTGATTTTTGTGCGATGATGAACTGATTTTGTGCGTAAGGTAGAGCCAAAACATTCCTACGAAGACAACTGCTTCGATCAACATTCAAAACAATTACAAAAACATTTCCTTCTCAACGCACTGACTCCGCAATCGAGTTGCAGAAAACTGTGACAACAATTTTTCTTTACTTTTTCAAAACCAAGAAAGACTTTAGCTTCAAATAACACTCCCCCCTCCTCTTCGTTTGAACAGTCCCCTAAAGTGACCGGGAAAGTAGAAGAGGGCTTTGTCGGCATAGTTTCTATTTATCCTATGTCCGACAATTTAACAGAAAAGGAAATGCCCTTTCCAAAGATTTATTACGGCAATAAGAGGAAGAATAGTTTTCCGGCTACTTGAAAGAAACCTTAGAAGATTTACAAGAAGGCAGAAATGCATTTCTAGGTTTTCTTACACCAAATAGGCATATGATAATCAACAATGACCAAAAACTGAAGGATCAACAATAATCAACGGGGAGAAGCATTTTTTGTTGATATTTTTATATCAACGACTTGTTGATATTTTTATTTTACTACTTGCTTTCCATATTCATTTACATGAACCATCTTATTCTGTATTCAGAGTTTCAAATGTTCAACAGCCTTAGAGCGCCCCCGAACACTCCTTTCTTTGTACATAAAATGCGTGACTCACGAATAAATAGGCGAAAAAAAAAAAAAAGAGAACGAACATATTATTTTAATTTAAATGTAACTATCTGTTCGACTACGTTCAGATTATATTTATTTTTCAGATATTTTTGGATTGGATAATTTTTTTTTTTTAAATTATCCAATACTCTGTAGAACTTTCTAAGTTTAAAAGTCCCCATTTTCCTTTTCTTAGAGAAACTTGTGTTTGGAAATCGCCTGTGATAATTTCTACTGATTTCAGTTCAAAAGATTTCTTTTCCTTTTAAAGGAGACATTTCCTACGAATTTAAACCACATTCCACCAAGATTTCTTTTTCAGTATTATTAAAAGGCATTGAATGAAATAGTGTAAAACATTGATTATATTATATAAAACACTAATCACAATGATAACTATTGCACAAAAAAGGAAACGCTTATTTCATTTCAGTCAAAGGTATAATAACCTAAAGCAAATTTAAATTAATTTATCAAGGTAAAATTTATTTATATTTTGATTTTCAGTAAATGTTGAAAATGTTATAGATTTATTTTTATTCTGTGTTAAACGCAGTAATTTCGTACATACAAACTCAAATTATCGTGTTAACTCTTAAATTAATTAATTTTGAAAAACAAATAATAATATAATTATTTGAACATTTAGATACATACAATGAATTTAAAAAATGGAAAGAAAACGCAAAATATTTGCCTGTCTCTCTATGTCATAATGTAAAGTCTCAAATCGATAATGGGCTATTTTATAATCATATAGTACTCTGAAGCTCTCTATCTTTTTATAATGGAAAATATTTGCTTTAAGACACATATATAATTCTTTAACAAATAACAAAATTACATTAACTATATGTGAGTTAAAAAAATCTTATAACTATTGAACATCTGTATACCAATAGACATGTTAATATTCAACTAAGCTATATTGTGGTTAATCAATTTATAATTGCTTCTCTGAGAATTAATTAGTTATTTATACAACACTCTGTTAAGAATTTTTGTATACTTACTTTCTTAAAAGAATAAAAACATTGATAAATGTCATTTTTTTTATTGCCTCGATAATTCATTCTGTTTTGATGCATTAGATTTCATAATAATTATTGAATCTTAAGATTAAGTTTAGATTTTTACACCAAGCATTTTTCAAGGATTAAAATTATATGATAATGTTCATCTTTGATCTAATTGTTCCTATGTATGCTGAAAATTATGATAATCGATTAACAATGACAGGTAAATGTGATAAATGGCAGGAATGTGGCGTTAACTTAATACTTTATCTCAAAATCATAAATAAATGTTACTTGTTAAACAGTATCACATTGTAGATTCCACATGTTTTTACAGCTGTGGTAGCCGAGTGATCACAATTGAGGATTCCATCATCTAGCAGGGCTCTAATACACGTTAACTTTCTAAATGCTTAAAGTACTTTCATTGCCGTCATAACATAATCGACTGGGTTCCAGGTCGGATATCATCCTCGTTACTTGATTGTTATTCAAATAATGAGGTCCGTCTCATTGCGATATCCCTCATGTTTCCTCTGAATGAGACATTAATAAACTATCGATTTATTTGCATGTTCTTAAAAATAAATCCTTTAAATACACAAGTGAATAAATGTAAAATTAAAAATTTTTCCAACTGTAATGTACTGCTTTCGTTAGCATAAAATATCAAATCCTTTGAATTTTTAGAAAAATTCTTGATTAGTAAAACGCAAACAATTAGTTGACATAAGACAAAATTATGACTACACATATCTTTAAGTCAGCAAGGAGCAAATCATTCATGTATCTTGGTAAACTTATTTATATAAGGAAAAAACTATTCTTATTCGTGTTTAATTGTTCTTTTATGACTAATTACAACACATTTATTTCTTACTTTTTCATCTTTCATATAAAAAGGTTATTTTATTAGTTTTATGGATAGAAGTTAAATTTGTTAGCTTCTTATTTTTAAGTTACAATAAATTATAATTCTTTTGATGTATCAGTTAGTATAACATTGCTGAAATTCTAAGATAAATGCTCTGATCTCTGTGTGATGAAAATAAATAAACTTCAAAAATATTTTAAGAAATATAATGCACGCGTCATTCTAATTCTAAACACAATCTTCCCTTTTAGGACGTATGGTAATACAATAGTTTCCAAATGAGCAGCTCAGAAAAAAAAATTAGCCCCAGTCCAAAAATAAATCGAAAAATTCACAATAATCGAATTTTCTTTATTAACATAGCAATAAAAACCATTACATTTGAAAATCAATGTAAGATCAATCCCCTCTTCCAATAATTTACACTCAAAACGTGAAAAAGGCCTCCACAGGTATCTGCCGTTTTTAAGTGATTGATTAGCTTGAACTTATTCACTACTGTGCAATTTTAACTGAGTTGGCCTGATTACAGTTATGTTGTAACCTTTTATATTTATATATTAAATGTGGGAGAAATTATCGCAAGTTCGACTTGCTTGCTGGTCAGGGTGCGAGGGCCCCGCTTGAGGTTGAAGGCTCTGGTGCATGGCATCGCTTAGCCCATTGGTAGGTACGCCACTGTGTTCACTAGTACTTTCTGATTCAGTTCTTGATGCACCTACTTGTAGAAATCAAATTTAATTCAGTTGAATAAACTTGCTGATGACTTTTTAAGAAAAAAATAAAAAGTCTTCCAAATTTTGATAGAATTTAATTTTTGTTTACGAGATAGAATTATATTTGTAGTACAAATAAGAATATACGTAAAGTAAAATTATTCATTCAGATCTGAACCGAAAACCATTATTTTTGGCAGAACGGAAACCGGAAGAGAAACGATATTTTTTTATAGTTGAACTGGAACAAAAAAAATTACGGTTCGAAGTCCTGGCTCTATATGTTTAGAAATCACTTATTCAAAGTATTATTCCAAGAAAAAAAAAAAAATTAGAAAAAAAAAAAAATAGTGTACTCTTCCAGATCTACATTTGATAAAGAATTTGATTTCTTTTAACTGAACAATATTTCGATATATGTAGAAGTCTAATTTTTTTTTTCAGGAGCTTTTTCTTATTTTTAAAGTTAACATTTTTTCCCCAGAGTATAATGCGCACTCATGAATTTCGATCTTATTTTCTGTGTTCAAATAGTGCGTTATACGCCGGCTTTTACGGTAATTAATTGTTTCTATAACTGTTACGGTTATTTTATTTCAGACATATATGTTTAGTTTGTTGGGTTATAACTGACAAATAATAATTTTTTAAAAAATTCTTACATTTTCGTATAATATTAGTGGTGTTTCGAAAATTTACTGAGTGCGTACTTTATACTTCCAACGCCATTGTGCTCATAAATAACGAAATAAAATGGAAAGAAAGTACAAATACATTTTAAAACGATACCAGAACACACGTGAATATAAAGATATATATTTCTCGAAAATTAAGCCCATTTCTGGATATTTTAAAATAAACTTTACTACTACTATATATATATATATATATATATATATATATATATATATATTCTAAGAATGAAAATGTTGGAAAAAGAAATTTTCTAAATGAGAGAGAGAGATTTCGTTAAATAATTTCTGCTACGTTTTATACTTTCTTGATTATCTCTAATTGTAACTATAAGAAAGTCAATAATTAGTGTGTGAAAATTCTTTTAAAATAATATGCAAAATCTAAATAAGTTTTTGGAAATTATAATTTAATGGCTAATTTTTATTTTTGCTCGAAAACGTATTATTTTATGTCATATTTTCGTATTAATTCTCGAGCAGTAGCTTTACAGGAGGAAACATACTTTAGGAAAGGAGAAAATTGATGTGCTTCGAGTGACACAACATCGATCAGTAAATACTTCTTAAGATGAATCCAAATTCCATTAATGACTATATCTTCATTATACTTGCCTGTTATATAAAAACAAACTATTCTCTATAACAAACCCCTGATGAAGGGATTCAAGTGGTACTCTATTTCAGGACTTTTGATTTAAACCCTGAATGAAGATTTGTATGTGTGAGCATGTTAGAAGAGGAAACCTCTAAAATAATTGCAAAAATTGAGAATTATGTGTTGATGATAACTTGAACGAATAATATGGATGTGATGTGGAAGTTAGAACAGTGAGGTGTTTCTTATACAATAGCCACGAATCACTTTATTTATAGTATTTTACTAAAGATAGAAAATAAAAATTTATGTATAAGTTTATTTATATAGTTAAGTTTATAATAGCTAAAATTTTTGCAGTATATTTAATTCTAAAATTTAAAAGGAAACAGAGTATTAGACGATTTTTTTTAGAAATGTGAATAAATGAGTCTTTCACACATACACAAAAAACAAATCACTAATTACAAAAATGAAATTAAGCTAATAATTTAAAATATCACTTGCCTGTACAAATTCATTCTGATATAAGAACGAATTCATTTACCTTTAAAATGTACATTAATATTACCAATAAATATATATTATAAAAAAAAACATAAATTTTCTTTATTTATAAGTGACTTCTTTTTTCTTACATAAGGATAAAACTCGAAACATGTAATTCATTTTCAAAGTATTATTAATCACAGTAAATGGATTATTAAAAATTATATAACAATTTTTTTATTTGTAATTGAGTTCCTCATTTACTAAGCTCAAATATATATTTCTTCTACAAAATTGAATCCATTAAAAATATTTTGATTTACGTGAATGAAAAAAAGAACCGATTGTTATTTTTACAGTGAAAATTTCATACGCAAGGGAATTTAGCTATTATACTCAAGACACGGAAGAAAAAACTGCCTGAAAAACAATCTCCCAAATTGGGACAAAACTTTTATGTTTCAATGAACCACTACGGCATAGAAAAATGCTATAACGCCAAACCAGGCAACCCAGATCAATGACGTCATTGCACATCTACCAATGACAAGCAACCTCTTTTCCTTTGACCGTGCCGAAGAGGAATGCCCGAGGGTGTGAGGAACTCAAAAAGTGCTCTTTATTTAACGCTACGCCTATGGCAAGTTCATGTTTCGTCGAAAAGTGCAACCGTCAACAGAAAAAGAAGATTTTTAAATGTAAGGTTACAAAATATTATCAATCATTTATATTGCAAATTTTATACATATGATTTTTTCAACAAGTGATTCTGACCTTTGATATTTTTGTGCCTAACATTTCATGAAAAATTATTTGACATATATTTAATAGTGTTGCAATACATGTTTTTAATTAACATAAAACAATATATATATATTGAAATAAGAAATTTAAATACTGTAATGTTTGATATGTGAATTTAATAATTAATAACTGCAAATGTTTTGATTTTGTTGTAATTTCAATTTTATATATTTTGGTATTTCTATTTTTGGTACTTCAAATGTTTAAGTTTAAGTGAAATTTTAATGTCTGTATGATTCTCAGATCTGGTTTTAAAATGGCGAATAGTGAGCAAACCAATTTAGCTGTAATAAGTAATACCAACCAAACCTCTAATGAACCATACATAGTCCCTTTTGATTCTGAAAATGGAATGCTAATAGAAGCTTGGTTAGATTATTTTAATAATGCATGTAAACTTAGCAATAAAGATTATTGTTGGAAAATTGTAAACATATCAATATATCTAAAAGGGTCTACATTAACTCAGTACATTAACTCTTGTCTTAATATTTCAAATTTTGGAGAACTGTGTTCAATTCTTATTGAAAATTTTTTAAAACCTAATGTTATAACTTTATCAGATTTCTCACAACTTCAATTAAAAGATAACTTAGAACAATATTTTCATTAAAAATTAAAATATGGTAGACAATTAGTATTATCTCCTCAACTCATTTTGGAAGGACTTACGGATGGAATGCCCACCAGTATTAAACAATTAATGACAGTAAATCCCCCTACCTCACCTACCGAATGGCTCATGGTAGCTACATGCTTAATGAAAATCCAAGCCCCAAAACCTGAACAAAATACTTTCAGACAAAATGTGCCCATTCGACCAAGACAAAATACTTTTGTACCTCAAAACCGCTACTTTGTTCGACCCAACTTCCAAAACTTTAATAGAATGCGTCCCCAACATCTCCCAAATCAGCATGCTCATAACTTTAACAATAGAGGTTTTAGGCCCAACCACCACACATTTTCAACATGGACTGCTATCATATCCATGTAAAATTTGTACACAACAAGGAATTCCCAATGCTTATCATTGGAAACTGCAATGTCCTTTTAATCAACATCAATTAAGGCAAACCCCATTTAATTGTGATCCACCTTTGGCTACTAACGCTCAGAGATCAGAGAACTCTGTTGGCAGTCAACAAATTCCTAATCAGAGACAACACCCCCCCCCCTACTGAGGCCTCTTGCCCCACATATTGACAATTATAAGAGAGTGTCCGGACACATCTCAACGTTGCCAAGCCTAGCTAACTTGGACAATTTACCTAAACATAACAATGTGAATATCGTTATTGATACTGGATCCACACTTTATCCTTAATTTCTACAGATATTGTAAATAAACTTAGATTACATAAACAAACAACTAGGCCTATACATATTAATCACACACACACAAGCCCATGGCAATTTTCAGCTAAACAAACTATGCAAAGCGTACTTAACAATTGGACAGGTAGAAAGAAACATAAATCTGTATATAATTAATAGTAGTTTACCTTACATTATTCTAGGACTACCAGTTTGTAGTCAATATAAATTTGTTATTGATTGTGAACACATAACCAGTTACTACAAAATGGACAAATTATTGTAAATAATCAGAATCCACTCACTAAACCAATTTCATTACATATTCATTACATAATGGAAGAGTTAGTAAATACCTCAGAGGAAGTTCTCTCACCTCTGACTGTTAAAGAACTATCTCCTAACCTGATACAACTTCTTTAAGAATACACTCATGTTTTTTCTAAAAATAAGTATGATGTAGGTAAAATAAGAATGGAGCCCCTAGAAATAATTTAACATCAGACCTCCCAATTTATCAGCGAGCTTATAGAACCTCAGCCACTTCAGAAGCTGAGATTAATAAACAAATACAAAATTTATTAGCTGCCGGTTTAATTAAAGAATCCAATAGCTGTGTTATTCTTTCCCAGTTACTTTAGCTTATAAGAGAGATGAAAAGTAGAAAACCAGATTATGTATTGATTATAGAAAACTTAATGCCATTTTTAAAACAGATGCAGAGCCATTACCTCGAATAGATTCGCTGCTAGATAAATTGAATAGTGCTAAATATTTTTCTACACTTGACCTCACAAGTGGCTTCTGGTACATTCTGTTGCATGATAAAGATAAAGAAAATTTAGCTTTTGTTACAACTGAAGGTTTATATGAATTTCTCTCTCTCTCAAGTTCTTCCTTTTGGCTTTCAAAATGCCCCAGCAATTTTTAATCGTACTATTCGTAAAATTTTAACTAAACATAAGTGTTCAAATTTTGCTTGTCACTATTTTGATGATATAGTTATCTTTTCAAATTTTTTAGAGGAACATTATACTCATTTAAGAAAAATATTCCAAATTTGTGAGGAGAAAAACATTAAATTAAAATTTTCAAAATGTGTTTTTGCAAAAACTAAGATAAACTTTTTAAGCTATGAAATTAAAGAAGGCTGCATTACCCCTGATAATCAAAATATTGAAACTATTAAAAAATTACAACCTCCCAAAAATGTTAAACAACTTCAAAGTTTCCTTGGTTCTGTAAATGTTTATAACAAATTCACTGATTCCTATTCCAAAATTAGGGAACCTTTAAATCAACTACTAAAGGAAGATAAGCAATGGGAGTGGACTGCTGAATGTCAAACAGCATTTGAATTGTTAAAAAATAAATTAATAACTAAACCTGTATTACAATTATATGATCCTAAATTACCTCTGAATGTTTTCTGTGATGCCTCGCTGAAAGCTATTGGAGCTATTTTGAAACAACCTGATAATTCTGGTACTCTTCACCCAGTATCTTTTCATTCTAGAACTTTACGTGAATATGAAAAAAAATATTGTATCACAGAATTGGAATGTTTGGCCATAATAGGTGCTCTTGATAAGTTTTATTATTATTTACACGGTAAAAAATTCATAATCCATGCTGCTCTTGTTTGGCTTAAAAATGTGAAAAATTTAAGGGGTAGATTATTTCGTTGGTCATTAAAATTAAGCATGTTTGATTATGAAGTAAAATATTTAAAAGGAACTAATAATGTTGAAACTGACATGTTATCAAGACATCCTATTGCTCAATATATCCAACACTCAGTACATTTACTTGAATTAAGTGAGATAAAGACCCATCAAAATTTAGATAACGTAAATGATCCTAAATATAAGAAAGTTGATGATGTTTTTGTTCTTAAAAAGAAAAATCTGTTTAAAATTGTTGTACCTTTTTCATTAAAAAGAAAAATTTTGCAAAATGCTCATGAACAATTTGGACATCCTGGTACTCAAAAAATGATAAATTTAATTACTCCTCAATACTATTGGCCTCATATTAACTTAGATATTTCAAAATTTGTTAAACATTGTAATGTATGTCAATTAAATAAAAGGAAAAGGCAAAAAAAAGATTTGGTCTTTTACAGACTGTACCCTCACAGATCAACCTTTTGAGTATATCTCTGTTGATACTGTTGGTGGATTCAACTACTATAATTCTACTAAAAAATTTCTTCACTTAATAATTGATCATGCAACTCGCTATGTTTGGGCATTTGCTTTCTAAAAGTGAAACAAAAAACCGAAACCTATGCAAATTGTTTAAAACAACTTTTCCAAATTCAAATACCTAATAAACTGTTAACTAATAGAAATGGTGCTTTTACCTCATCCAGATTCAAACACATTTTAAGAAATTATGACGTTAAACAGTTATTAACTACTTCTCATCATCCCCAGACAGATGGTAAATGTGAACGTGTAAATCAATCTATTGTAACTAAATTAAGATGTTAAGTAAATTCTTCTCCTACCAAAATTCCTTGGACCAAATTTCTAGAACAAGTAATCAATGAGTATAACTTAACACATCATTCAGTCACAAAATTCCCTCCTGCATATTTGTTATTTGGCACTTTACCATATACACTTCCATTAGCTCAAAATCAAGTTTACACTCCAGTTGAAGAAGCCAGAAAATTAGCAAAAGAGAACACCATAAAAGACCACGAGAAAAATAAAATTAAATATGATGCGCGTTTCATTGATTCTCCTTTTGAACCGGGTGACCTCGTAATTTATGAAGAATTCAACTATCCAAATCGAAGAAAATTATCCCCAATTTTTTCGGGCCCCTATGAAATAGTACAAAAGCTGTCGGATGTCAATTATGAAATAACCAAGCCTAACGCGTTAACTAAAAAACCTACTGAAATTGTCCATGTTTCAAAATTGAGAACTTATTACCCTCCTGAAGAATTGAAATTGAGTCATGAATAATAATAATTACACTAAAAGGAAAACACACACATACAACTACACAAAACCAAATCATTGTCCTTTTGCCCCTCTTGGGTGGACTCCCTTTCCACTCTTGAGATACTTTTTTTTTACTGTTGTTGTGATGTGTCAGAACAAGAAATGATTATAGATCTTATAATGTGCGAAACATGGGTTCGCCATTTCGGATTTTTTTCCTGTCTTCATCTCGATGTACTGTTTCAGTTTTGGAGAAGTGTGCATTCTTGGATGGAGGCAGGGAAGAGAGAGTGAATTAAATTCCCCTTCCTTATAATAGTCTTGGACTGTTAAGTTTACTTTTAGACAAGGAAGTCAAGTTTTTGAGACAAACTTGGATGTTTCTATGATGTTTGTCATTGATATTTTGATATTTTAGGCTACAATTATTTGGAATCTTATTGTCATTCCATTTCAAGTGTTCCTTATTTTATTTTTGATATTGTGTATTTATATGATATCATGTTTAGTGGTGTGAATGTGTTATTACATCAGCTCTTCAAGAAAATGTGAATATTTTGGAGCAATACTTTGTGATTTTTATTGCATTTTGAATTTTATATTTTGAATGTTGTTTATGTGTACCCATGTGTTGCAATTTAACAGTATATGTTGTTTTCATATTTTTCTTGTATCTAATTTCTGTGTTGGAGATCATGCTATGTTTGTCATTACCGACAAGTGCAAGAAAAGTTTCATAATTAATAATAATTTATTCAAAACTTTAAAACTAATTTCTCTGTAAGGTACGGGTCTGTATCAAGGGCCCTGGTGCACGCCCACGTCTTACGGAGGGGGGAAATGTAATAATTCCCTCTGGCATTCTTTTAATTAACTTTTTTAACAATATTGAAATAATCTTTTGATTATTTGGTTCAAAACCAACACACTGATTTTAAACGTAATCAATGAATATTGTTACATCAGAATTTCTTGTCCCGCACATTCTATCCAATCAGAGCTATGATTACGTAATCATCACGCACTTGCACTGTTGGTAAAGAATAAAAACAACTTGTGTAATGGCGTTCGTCGCTCTCTCCTTTTTTGCCGTCATAATGTAACAGTGAATGTAACTGTTTCTCCGTGTTTTTGTGTTGTGTCCGTCAAGATGTCACTTCTGCTTGTCTGTTGTCCACTGTGTTTTTAATATCATCATGAATTTGTTTGTCTCGTCGATGTGAAAGTGTATTATAATTTTGTCCTAAGCTTCGATGTGTGCGCCACAATAAAGAAGATATCTGTTCACTGAGGATGTGTTTTTGATGAAGGCCTGCTCACGCACGATAAAAATCAACCACTCGGCCAATACTTAACATATATATATGTGTATATATATATATACACATGAATATTTTTTTGTTTTAACTCTCCTGAGAAATAAGTTGTTTTATTTATTTTGGTCCAAAACCGTTCCAGACATTGAAATGTTCTTAATTTTTTGGATTATAATCTTGACATGTTGATCAAACTTTGAATTTATTATAACATATAACTTTTTAATATATCAATTAAATACACAAACAAACGTGCACACTTAAGGTATCCTACTGATTTAAAATCATCATTTTCTTCAAAAGTCGAAATTTATTTTTTAGTCTATTTTCGTAGTCTATTTAATAAGCTTTCTTACCATATATTACTTTTAACTACGTGTCAAATAGAAAAAAAAAGTTATAGCTGTTTTTGTTTGGGGTAGTAAGCCCAAATTGAAACCGAAAATTTAAATCCGAAACCGGAAGTGTGAGTTTTCGGTTGATTTTCAACCGCAAAATACGATTTTTGTTCATTTAAAATATTTTAGCGAATTATTTTCGTGTTTGTTGAACTTTATTTTACTTTATAAATGTTTTAATAGATATATTTTGCTTTCAAATAGGCAGCAATTAAATGATTGCAATGTTTGTTTTGATTTGAACGAGTTGCTATATTTTTGTCAATGCATTTTAATTATTGCTCTTTAACCCTTTGACGGTTAGGGAAATGAGCAGTTTTCGTTTACAGTACGAAACGAAAACTGCTCTTCGTTTACAGTACGAAACGACTACTGTTTACAAAACGAAAGTAAACATTAGTCGAAAGTGGGCAGCTGTTTTCCCCCGCCGTTCTTCCGAAAATGTCACCCTTCTCCGGCGATGTCGTAGATAGCTGGCCTCATGCGTCTTAAATGTTTCTTAAAGTATTTGTAGTACACAAATAACATTTTTTACGTATTTTAAAATAATTAATAAATGATAATTATTAAATAGTAAATTATAAATGATTATAATCAATAGATAAATAATTATATAGTTAATTATAAATATAAGACAAATATTAAATTGAAAGGACTAAATAAAAATAACCAATGCAAAACTTTATGAAGCATTGAAAAACAGTAATTACCTAAAAATCTTTTTGTGTGTGTGTAATACTTTAAAACATGTAATTGCACATAATGGGTCATTACAGTCTTTGAAATAAGTACTTGTTTCACAGCGAATTCTTTTTTCATTGGCATCATTTATGCTGCAACATACCACACAGCATCTAGTAAGTTCTTTCTTTTTTTTTCTGTAGCTGGAATATAGTCAAGATAGCGTCGTGCGGACAATCTTAAAATATTCGAAACTGTTTCAGCAGTTTTTAGTTTCAAATGTCTGTGAGTGTGATATTTTTCAACAATTCTTTCAGCTAGTTCAATTCTGAGTTCAACAAATTTGATTTTTTATTCCCTTTTTTTTTCCAAGGCTGAAAAGCATTAAAAATTCTTATGTCCAATAAATAACGAAATATTTTCTTGCAATACTTCTTTTGATGAGATCGAGTTAGGTCATACTATCCAATTTGCTAATCCATGCGATTTACACCGCCCATCGAATTATTATAATCTAAAACAATCTTTGGCTTCTCTATTTACACATTTTTCAATTTATTTGGGACTTTTACGATTTCAGGATTATGAATTGAGCTTATAAAATGAACATATTTTTCATCTCTCCATCGCATGGTCATCATCTTACCTCTTTGATAGGTAAGTAAGTCTCTCTTTTTAAGCTTTTCTGTTTTCAGTTCCTTCGGTAGATCTTTTCTGTTAGGTCTTAATGTTCTAAAAAATTAGTTTTAGATTTCATTAACATTTCCCCTAACTCGGGAGAGTTGTATTAATTATCCATAGTAAGGCGGTATCCTTTGTTTAACAGCGGCTTAGACAATGTCAAAACTACCCGAGTAGAAAACGAACATTCTTTATTTTCTTCAGATACATATGTGCCTTTACCGACATAAATTATAATAGATCACACGTCTCCACTATGAGATTCACATAATAAACATGTTAAAACCAAGTCTGGCCCTTTTAAGTGGAAAGTATTCTGTCCAAGGAAGTCTCCCTTTATATAGCAATACACTTTCATCAATACATATGTCTCGTTCGGGTGTATAAACTTCCCGAAATTTTTTATGTAAGTAATTTAAAACGGTCCATATCTTTTTTAGTTTTGGCTGAGGGTGAGAAGAATTAGTGTATTCATTCCTATCAAAATGAATAAATTGCATAATACGGTCAAACCTTCTCGAACTCATGAGGTTAGAAAAACTATAGGAGTTTTAATTAACTTTCTTTTTGACCAAAACATTGGTAATTATTCCTTGAAAAATTAATGTTGCAAGAAATACTCTCAATTCATTCGCAATAGTTTCGCTCCAATGATGAGTTCGGGAATGTTCTTTCCTCTTAAATTTATTTAAATTTTCAGCAGCAAAAATGCTGGTTTCAGTTACAATATGATTTACAAACTCCCCAGTCAAAAATAGCTCAGAGTGCTCCAGTGCACTGCTCCGCAACTTTTTATCGCTGCGAACCGGTCAACGTTTGATAATTTTACCGCGGCCCGCTGAGGGTGAGACACGTTGATTGTTTATATTTTAGATTGCTTTTTTTACCAATTTTAATTTAGTTACATTTAAATATGCCTTCAGAATAAACTGTAGTTACACAAAAATGAATAAAAGTTATTTAACGTGAAATATAAAGTGATTTCCGTGCAAAGTTGCGCAAATCCGAGAGAAATGCATCACTTTAAATAAAATGGCAATAGTTTTGAATGCGGAGCACTGCTCTAGTGGATCAGAAATATTTGTCACGCAAGCTTTCATGCCCACATCACCAATAAAACTAATTCGGATAGGAGCTCGAGAACTTGAATCAATTTTACACCACTGTCGAACACTCGAAAAATCTTTCTCGTCGCTTGTATCGTCTTCTGAGCTTGATATGCTGTGAACAAAGTCTTCATCAGACTCAAAACTTAATAAGCTTTCTGTATCGAAATCAAAATCATCATAATAATAATCTAATTTTCGCTTTTGAGCCATTTTACTTTACAAACACTCTAAAAAACGCGCTAAAATATGCATAAAAAGAATAATGTGCGAGAAAAAAAAACCCTCTCCCTTCATTATGGAAAAAAAATCATGGAACCCGCGTACTGTCATCTGTAGACAGTAAAACTAACAAATTTTCGTGAGTAGGATTCGTTTCTAACATAATCAATGCAGAATAATAAATTTGAACGAGTCAAGCTTGTCAGTGTGCTTTGGGGGAAAGTTTCACAACGCGAGTAGTACTCGTTTCTATCCAATTTGGTCGAAATCTTGCGCCCGAGCTGAACTCGTTTGTGCGCATTCAGAAGCACAAATCGACTGCGAGCTGAGCTCGTTCATAACCAGTAAAGGGTTAAACCTTTTTATTAGTACTTTTATATAGAGTAATAGTTATTTTTTTATTAAATTAGAATTGTCATACCCATAACTAGATCAGTGAGGCCAAAAAATAAATGATATCATGGAAATCGTTACATTCGCAATCGTGAGTTGGAGTCTTCTAATTCTATTGCAAGTGTGACCACGCTGAAAGAGAGCAGCTTCCTTTTAGGTACAGATGTTCCTAATAACAATAATTCTGAAGAATGCTGCGGAGACCACGTTATTAATTAAAAAAATTGTATTGTCTGTTTTTCCCATATTATGCTGTCCTTCATGTTATTCAACTAGCTTACTGCTCATTGATGACTCAAGGGTTGGCATCTGTTCCAATCTATCTTTAAAATGTAGTAAATGTTCTTTTACAAAAGGCTTTTCTACTTCTGAAAAAGTTGGGAAGAACAACATTATTAATATGTGTTTTGTCCTTGGCTTAAGGCTTGTGGGTAAAGGATACACCGCAGGCAAAAAATTGTGTTCGACATTTTGTCTTCCATTCCTTTCAAAGTTCTCTTTTCGACAACAAGAGAAATCAACTTTAGAACGTGTATCATTTGTTACCGAAAAAAAATATTTTAAGGATTGCGAATGAAGTGAGAGAGGTAAAACACTATAAAACCAAAGTTATCAGCTGTAGTGTGTGAGTGGATAGAACGTAGCAACGTCAAGGCTATTCCTCTTTAAAAGGCTGTGCAACAGGCATATCCATTGACACTAGCAAAGTGTTGGATACGGAAATTTTATCGTCGTATTGCAGAATATGCAAGATGAAAAAGCCAAATATTTCGAAGGTAAATCATATGTGCTCAAATTTTGCTGGCAGTTCAGGAAATATGAAACCTGTTGATGTTTTCAGAATGTTTGGGCGTTCAAAACATCTACGAAAATTACAGTATTCTGAATACTACGGTGTGATGGGGGTTCGAAAGCCTTTGATGCTGTGAAAACATATACGGTAAAGACTCAGTTACAAAGTTAGAATGCATCGGACATGTGCAAAAGAGGGTTGGAGGACGTCTGCGGAAATTGAAAAAAGAACATAAAAAGTCTTGGGGGAAAGATAAAATTGACCGACAAATTGATAAATAAGTTTCAGAATTATTATGGTACTGAAATTCGAAGCAATGTTTCAATTTGAAAGGTATGCAAAAGGCTGTTATTGTAGCTTTTTTTCATTGCTGCTCTGGTAAAAACAAGAAGATGCATGGTCAATGCCCAAAAGGTACGAACAGCTGGTGTAAATTCCAGAAAGCATAATTTGTTGGAGATGCGTTGAAAGAAAATCCACGGACCTTCCAAATTCAGTTAAAAACTCTATTAAAATGACCTAAGAAAATGTCTTCACGGGAAAATTCAGAACTGCAAAGAAAGTTTCAACAATGTGGTGTGGGGTATAATTCCAACGAGACCTTTGTTGAGCTATAAATACTCCCCTTAGGGATTTGTATTACATCAATACTTTTTAGTTCTGGTTTTGCTGGTCTGTTATCTGTACTTGAAAAATTAGGAATGGGATTAGGGCCTGAAATGAAGGGATATTTCTGGTACCTTGACAAAACGAAAATTGTTGATTCAACGAAGCATTCTAAACCAGATAAGAAACTGCTTCCTAAAAAAAGAAAGGCTCTTCAAAAATGTGAACGTTGGAAGTATGAGATTTAAGAAGGCACTACGTACAAACCTGGAGAGTTTTAATGCCTTCCTAAATCTTTAAAAAGTTTTATTGTAAATATAAACTTTATTTTGTATTTTCTGAAGAATGTTATTTTTGTACATAATGGTTCACGGTAAAAATGATATTTTCCTAAAGTAATTGAAATATTCTTATGAAATTTTTTGAGTTTGTTCTTTGTATTATAAGCAATGCTTTCTGCTAAAAGCTAATAGTAATTTTAGAATTATATATATTCAGAGTTACCATCAATTGAAACAATTATGGACGTTTTTTGCTTAGAATTGCTCCCCTCTGTTGCCATAAAATATGAATAAACCCACTTCTAAGTTAGATATTTCAAAAATTCTAGTTGAGCCTCTGTAGAGAAGTCTGAGCTATATACAGGCAAAATATTATTATAATAGAAGCATTTTGCACAAAAAGAGAACATTTGGAAAAAATATTATTCTAAGTTAATTTTTTGCCAAAATATATTTAAATAATTTCTTTTTGTCAAAATTTCCTTAACACAATTTTTATGCATATATTTTAATCTAAGTGACACTAAATATTATAAAAAATATCCATTTATGCGCTTTTGCAAAATCCCGCTTCAGAACGTAGTCGGATACCTTAAATTTTTTTAACAGTTGCTAAGGCTAATCTCGAATTTTGAATTGCAAAAATCTTTCATAATTATCAACACTTTGTCGTAGATTTCTGCTGAAAAATCCGTAGTTATATTTGAATTTTCATTGCGTATTTGACTGGAAATATATATTCTGCCTCGAATTGCGTTGGATTTGAGCTGTGTCAATTGATGTACCTTTGAAGTTAAATATTTCAATAGCATCTTTTTATTTTTTCCCTTTATTTTTGTTCCTGATTTCTTTTTCTTTTTTTTTAATGTTTTGAAATTTTATATGTTTCTGTTTCAACTTTTTTTTTAAGTGCTATCAATCCGCTTCACTACATAAAAATAATGCCTTCCAGGAAATCAAACTTATGTCATCATATTCACAAGGCAAAAATAGTACAATGAGTGTAACTGGACATCAAACTGAGAATAAACGAGCATCAGCAAATGAGAAAAATATACAAAAAATGACACAAACACTTGCTAAAGTCACAACAGAGAAACATGAAGCCAGACTTGAGGATGCACATTTGCGAGCACAGCATTCGTGTTTTGCAACATCAGATATACTCTGTTCTCAACAAAAAGAACGTGATAAGTTATAAATGGCTGAAAAAACAGCACATCAGCATCCAGAAACAGCACATCAGCATCAAATATGACTTTGTGGTGAGTAATCACATAGTTAAAGACATCTTGCATTCCGGTACAATTCAGTGGTGGATAATAGGTTGAGGCAGCATGTTCTCATCAGCGCAATGACTGAAATGTATCCTTATTGCATTGCTCTGAAATTTAAGGGAGAAACAAAAGGAATGTTTTGTACCATTGAAAAAACTAAACTACCTCAACTTGGAGAACCACCAGCCATTAAAAACATTGCTTGCCAGATATACCGTGGAATTAAAACATTTCCTATCAAGCACCAAGAAATACAATTCATGTTTACAAATGGCATTGTTTGGAGAAATGTGCATTTGTGAACACACTTCTGAATTAACAGAAATATCCATAAACATTGTAAAATTATCCCATTGGCCTAAGTAGAGCCATTTAAAATTTATCTTCAAAGTTGAAGTCTCTCTCTATAGACAATGTAAATAAGTTTAGATTCATTACATAATGACAACAATAAGCAGTAATATCTTCAAGTATTTGCTTAACAAATTACAAATGATAACAGTTAAGGAAAAAGTTTTGCTTATATATATGTATTTATACATTTTTTTATAAAACAATCATACCTCCGATGCAAATGTTTAATCGCACATCAACGAGTGGCAGGGTACAGCTAGTAATGAATAAAAAAATGTGTCTCAAGAGAACTGAAATGAAGGAATTTTTATTACTTATACGAAAAACGCGTGAAGTGTTTAATAATTAAAATTACTTTCCAGCTGATCAGACACTTTTTTTAAAAAAAAATTATGCTACTTTAGTAACAAGCAATGCATAAAAGTTGTAATGAGAGATTTATGAAAGAAATTACTAGACCTTAATCAAATTTTTCATAACTGAAAATATCAAATGCGTTGTGCATTGTGTTAGAAAATATATTTAGGTTTTAAATTCTTGATATTCGTAAAGTCAATAAATTATTTTTTTAAAAAAAGTTCGGAATCTTTTGAAAACTCAGTGGGTTTATCATTTTTTAAACATATATTCCTGAACGATGTTAGAATAGAGAAAAAATGTTCATAGATTCTAACAAAGCAGTTTTCTTTTTATAAGTTTACTTATCTTTATTCCAGATTCTCTCTCTCTTCCTCTTTTAAAAGTTAATCGGGGAAAATTTCTTGATGAATATTTATAAAGAGAATAGCGATCAGGTCTCTTGTAAAATAATGCCAGCTTTTGTATTTTCTTCTCTGCTGTCTTGTATATTTTAATTATATGCGTTAATTAAAATACCAGGTAGGAAACTGAAAAATCATCAATATATTTTTTTAAGAAATTATGTTTTAAAGTATACAGAAATATAAAGAAACAAAAAGGGAGATATATATTTCACTCTTATTCATAAAGAAAAATAATCAAATCAGTTTTATTTAAAATATTTACGAACAAAATTTTATTTTAAGGTATGCGACTACGTTCTGAATCGTGTTTTTGCAAAAGCTTATAAATGAATATTTTTTTAAATATTTAGTGTCACTTAGAGAATGCATTCACTTAGAATGTATTCACTTAGAATACATGCGCAATATTGCTTTAAGAATATTATTACAATAAAAATATTTTAAAGCAATATTTTAGCAAAAGATGAACATAGAACTTCATATTTTCGAAACATTCTCTTTTTTACGAAAACGGCTTCAATAATAATAGTATTTTGCATATATATATAGCTCAGACCTCTGTACAGAGATTGAAATATAATTTTTGAAATATATAACTTAGAAGTCGATTTATATCCATAGTTTAATACATCAGAGGGGAAAAATTTAACAAAAAATACCAATAATTATTCTCATAGGTATTAACCTTGAAAATAATGTCGAATTTTCTAAACTCCTGGATCAGGCACTCTGGTGAAGTATTAGCTATATAAAGGGTGTTTTTTTAGAGGTATAGAACTTTAAATTGCAATAAAACAACGATGTTTTATTCCATTGACATGAATTTTTTTTATTCGAAAGATAATCTTGTGGCATTACATTTTAAATATGATTTCTGGCATAGGACTGCCACGGCTGGCACGGATGTAGTCCAATCTGGACGACCAATTTTCGATAACTTTTTCCAACATTTGTAGCCGTAGATCGGCAATAACACGGCGAATGTTGTCTTCCAAATGGTCAAGCTTTTGTGGCTTAACCGCATAGACCAATGACTTTACATAGCCCCACAGAAAATAGTCTAGCGGTGTTAAATCACAAAGTCTTGCAGGCCAATTCACAGGTCCAAAACGCGAAATTAGGCGGTCACCAAACGTGTCTTTCAATAAATCGATTATGGCACGAGCTATGTGACATATTGCACCGTCTTGTTAGAACCACAGCTCCTGGACATCATGATTGTTCAAATCAGGAATGAAAAAGTTAGTAATCATGGCTCTATACCGATCACCATTGACTGTAACGTTGTGGCCTTCATCGTTTTTCAAGAAGTACGGACCAATCATTCCACCAGCCCATAAAGCGCACCAAACAGTCAGTTTTTCTTAGATGTAACGATGTTTCGGCATACACTTGTGAATTAACTTCACTCCAAATGCGGCAGTACTGTTTGTTGACGTAGCCATTCAACCAGAAGTGCGCTTCATCGCTAAACAAAATTCGCTTATGAAAATCGGGAACAACGGCAATCTCGTTTTGGGCCCATTGGACGAATCTATTCAGGCGTGAGTCTATTCATAAATGAATTGACAAACCAAACTGAGAATAAATCACTTGACAGTTGTTAAATAGGTCGTCATCTTGGAAAGTAATGCCAACTTAAACTTCTATACCTGAAAAAAAAACCACTCTTTATAAGCAAACTAGTATAATGATAGATGCTTTGTTAAAAAAAGGAGAATGTTTTGAAAATGGGTAATTCTAAGTTCATTTTTTTGCCAAAATATTGCATTAAAATAATTTTTTATTTTAATATCATTCTTGAAGCAGTTTTATACGTGTATTCTAATTTAAGTGACACCAAATATCAAAAAAAAATATTCGCTTGTACGCTTTTGAAAAATCAATGCTCCGAACGTGGTCGGATACCTTAATAAATACGATATGTTTTAAAAACTAAACTCTAATAACAAAAAAAAAATCCTTCATTTTATAATGAATATTATAATCTTGTACTCATCTCTATCAAACTAATTCTCTTTGACACTGTACACTTCTTCCAAAGAAGGTGTTATTGTCGGAAGTTACATTGAAACGTGGTACAATTGAAATGACTTAGACCTAGTTCGTCTTATTTAGCAAACTACATTCTCTGGCGCTAACATCCGCTCTTGTTCTTAGCTTTTACTTACAGTTTGCAGCCTCGGGTTTACGGTGTTTCTCCAAATCCCGAAATCACGGGATTAAAATATCTATTTTCGGGACTCAATTTTTGTATGAATTTTATAATATTTTGCACTTTCAGTTTCATCAAAATTTTCTAATGAGGCATGTTGGAAAGCTAAAATCTTATTTTTTGACAACTTGAGATTTTTACATTTTCAAATTGAATAGAGGTGAACCTTTCTAAAATACTTTACTTTAACCTATATGGTAATTAGAAGCCTTTAAAACCGATTTTTAAATAATTGTTGGAACTAGGACACATGCATCTGAATGGTGAAAAAAGATAAACATGGTACTTCGTTTTTGCTTAAAATATGAACGTCTGATATAAAACAAAACATGTATCTTTTATTGTAAATCAAGCATTTTGTTTTTTTTTAATTTCCTAGCTGATTAAAAGTCTCACTGTATACATTAAAATCAATTTATCTCAAAATGTAAATTTCGAAGTTCGATGTACGTTTTCTGAGAAACTACTCTTCACAAGTATGGAAATTTTTTATATTATGTTTATAATGCTGGCTAACATATATTAAAATGAGGTTTTTGTAAAAAACACAACATTTTATTTTTTACAAATTTTTTATGTGAAAAATGGGTTAAATTTCGCAGTGCTTGATAAAATATTTCATAAAATATTAAAAAATTTAAAATTAGCTAAAAGGTCATTTCAGTATAATGAGAAAAGAGTACTTTAATGATATGAAAAATATCAAGCATGTACAGATAACATATTTTAACCCTCTGACTGGATGACCCGCTAATTGAATTTCACTTCGAAAGCGATCTACTTTTCCAAAGCTAGCTTATCCGAAAATGTTCCGATAAATTTCGCGAACTGCTTCAAAAACGAACGGCAGTTTAATGCCTTCCCCTGTTAAAGCCGCAGGAGGTCCTGATTGGTTTTGCAGGGGATGGTTTTATTGCTTTTCGGTCTCTGTGTTCTTCGAAACGGGAGGTTTCTCATTCACAGCTGTGGCCTTGGGCGAGGATTGTGAAATGGACATTTTCAACACTTCACGGACAACAGAGAGTTCACCCAATTTACTGCAAATATATATTTCATATATTTGGAAAACTTGCTCAATTTCTGATCTAAAAACCAATTAGGTTTTAAGAAATTTTAATTTTCTGAGTTTTGATTTTAAATTCGGTTTCATTTTAAAGAATTTTTGCATTCCTAGATTGAATTAATTAAAAATATTTTTTAACACAATCCAATATTTCGTGTGAAACGGCAATTAACTACAATTTTAATTTCTAAAATCATTTCTGTTTGCTCATGTTTTTAAGTTTTTGAGTTTTTTCACATTTACTTAATTAAGATTGATTTAAAGACCAATATATTTTTTGACACATGGTTTAAAAAATTTAAAAGCTCTTTACTTTGTTTTTATTATTTTTTTTTTTTCCTTTTGAAAAATGCCATGACCAAAATGTACGCAGGCTACTGTGATAAATAATACTTAAAAGGGATGGAATATGACTGAAAATGGTAAATCTAAAATGCAGCTTTTTCAGGTAATATTACAATTAGACTACAGAATACAAATGTTGCAGAATGAACTAAATATTTCCCTGATGTACCACAAACTACATTATAATAAATCTATTGTAGTACTACACTGCAGTATTTTAAAGTCGTGCAACAAAAACTTAAACTTGCTTAACTGCCACGATGGGGAACTGAGAAAAAAAAAGATATTGTTTACAAACTTGGTGATTTCTGGATTACGTTTGTATAACTACTAATTTCTATATAAATATTTTGCATTTAATACTCTTGTGAATATATAAGGTTCTGATAAAAGTGAATAATTGATCAAATTAACAATTGTTATCAATGTTATGTCTTAGAATATTTTGAATTAAAAAAGATATTTCATTCATATTTATTTCAAGTAGAATTTTCATGCAGAGCATAAGTTGATAGTATCAGATTGAAAATTATAGCTTTACAGGCAATGGAATTTCTTTTATGCCTTTACAGATTTTAAATATGTTTTTCTCAGATTTTTAATTTTGAAGATGAGAGAGTGTTTTCTAATCCCTAAGGCGTTTTTCCTGTTCAAGATAGAGTCTTGAAATATCTTGTAAATGTTCCCTTTACATATGTTCTATAAAAGTTCATATGGATTTAGGTCTGAGAGCTCTAGTTATTTTTAAAAATATCTTAATGTTAATATTTAAAAAAGTTGGGTTTTTTCCAGGTTTAGCCATAAAAATATTTATTAAAATTCAACAAAGAGATATATTTTAAATTTTATACTTTTGTTTCCAATAATCTAAGAAATATTAATCACTTACAATAATTAAATATTTTTAATAATTTAATATTTTAGAAAAGTTTTAAAATTTCAAAACTGTTCAATGCTTTAAAAATTGTGAAATAATGGCTTGTCAAACTAACCTATTATTTTCAGAATCAATATAACAGTATAATTTGAATATAAAACAAAAATCAATTTTACTGTGACAAATTGTTTACGACTTCTACTCATATTGTAAAAAAGAATGAAAGATAAATATATAATATAGTGGCAGTAAAAAAACACATTCATAAAATGTTAAAATCCTGTCCCGATACAAATTTCAATGCATTTTCCAAACTGTAGCTGAAAACAATTATATGTTTATTAGGACAGAAATTATCTATATTTAGATATATTTTTCCTTATTAAGTACATAATGAATAATGGCAAGATAATTTGTAAAACCTGAAAGATTTTAATGAAGAAAAAAAGCCAGACATAATTTTAGATAGTTAGAAATTTAATTATATAATACACAAATATGCATGTTTTAAAAGAAATAAGTTATTAAGAAAATGAAATTTACTAAAAATTTCCTGAATAAAGTAAATCAGATTTCATCCTTAAATACATATAATTGAAAGAAAAGGTTTTATTCAATTTACAATTAGTCACAAAAAAAATTTTATAAAAAATAATTTTAACAGGTATAAATAGCAAAAAATATCAAAGAAGTATGAGAAAGACACATACATGTCGTTTACAAAAAATGTCACAGTGTGATATTTTTCGAAACACGGCACTGCACACAGTCCAACATTACAGTCTTTACATTGAAAACGAGTTTTTGATGTTTAACGACTAAATCGTAAATATAAGAACAACAGTGAAATATCACGTGTGCAGACGGCGCTCGCTGATATTTGAGTGAGAAAATTACTGCAGCATAAAATGCGACCTCGTTTGAATTATATGTAATGTGCATATTTGGAACTGTTTAGCGTACTCGAATTAACTCAAGTGCACACGTCAAGGGTTTATATTGCATTCTAAGTCAACACGGGGACTACTGACGAGTGACTACGTAATTTTGAACCGCGGTTAAGTGACGAGGACGATACCTGAGCTGATAACTCCCCTTCCAAACTTCCACATCACACCAACGTGAGGACTTTTGACCTCGACTTGTTTAACGTGCATCAGCTCCTCTTCAACGCTAAACTTTTGTGGTACCAGGGCTCGAACACTGGACACGAGTTCATAACAATGACCATCAGGCTACCGTGGCCGCAAAAGAAAAAGCAAGTTTGAAAGAAATGTAATGGAGAAGTATATTTGAAGAAATAACTTCAAAACTTAACGAAAACCAAAATATCAAAAATTTATTTTAGGAATAATAGTGAATATAACTTCGTACACCTAAAACCACTTTACGCAGTGTATTTTGAAAGTGAACGTTTCCCCTTTTAGAGAAACTTACTATAATTATGTCAAATTCCTTTCATTTTGCTCTAAGGGGATCCCCCGAAACAACGTAATTTATTTGAAACACAAAAATTACTTATGGTTGAATCTAATACAATTCCCTACAAATGAATGCAAACCCTTTTTTATCATATAAATTGTGTTTGAATAGGAGATGGTTAGTTAATAAGAACATTTAAAACGTGTCGGCAATCTATGGACCTGTGGCACTTGGTACAATTCTTAGTGGCACTCAGCATTACTCTACAAATTTGTCAATTCTTGAGTGGATGGAAGTTGATAATAGACTTTATTTGACAAACTTCTTCTGAGTTATGGACATTTATGGAACTACAAAAAAAAAAATAATCTGAAAGATAATTCTAAGGATAAATTTACAGCTATTTTGTAAATAATTGAGTGTTATTGCTAGGGATTTAATTGTTGAAAAAGAAAATTGCATGTACTCTGCTTTCCACGTATGATTCGGCATATGAAAGTAAAAAATCTTTCCTAATATGAAAAATATTTTTCCTCCGCAAAAAATTGTTTAACAACTGAATGCTCAGAATCGTGCCATGCATTATTTCCCTGGTTTTGCGATATGAAAGAAGAGTCGTGAGAAAGAGTTAATTCGCATTACAGTTTTTATTTAACTGTAATGAAGGGAATCATTTATATTTCACTTTGTCTGTTTCTTATTTAAATAAATATGTTGGAAACATACATTTTTAATTTTTTTATCTTTGTTGAAGAAAAAGTAACATTTTATATTGTTTATTTTTATGTTAATAAATGTATTTTATTGATCCATAATTAATATTAAATTTAAAACTGTAAATTTAAATTATTTACCTCTATTCTTTAAATCTGCAAATATTACCGTAAGAATCGAAGGATTTCAAAAATTTCCTACTATATGGCAAGCTGAATGATACTGACAGATTGGTTTGGCACGTCTTAGCTACACAGTTGCCACCCCTGATTTAAAATGTTGGGTAAGATAACCATTATATTTTTAAAATTTTATAAATATACAAAAGGAGAGTATTTTGTCAATACATGTTTTAAAAGGAGTAAAGTTTACGAGAACGATATATAAAATTGCGTTAAAATTATTGGTATTCTATCAACCGTACTTCTTTTATACATATATATATATATATAAAGTACGTCGATAGAGTACCGTAGTTACTGCCAACTCGTGACTATGAATTGAAAATTAAGTTCACAATTCATTGTTATTAAAATATAAAAAAATTTACATGATTTATTTTTGTATTTGTTTTTTTTATATTCCTTACTGAAAGCAACAAATGGGAGTTCATTACCTGCCAAAACTGCAGAGGCCTGGTTGTTTACTCCACAAGCTCCTACCTTATGCTTACTCTGCCCTACTAAGTAAAAATGCCGTCTTCTGCTCGTCAAGATCATGGAATTGCAGATATTGTTTTCCATATATTTTAAATATTAGTTTTCTAACTTCTACATCAGCCTTTTAATAGTCTACACTCCTGCAAAGAAGTCTGAATTCAAAACTATAAAAACATATTCCCAACAATGTCATTTATACCTTTATTTTTTATAATCTATGAATGCGTTATACTATTAATTTGTTATCGCGACTATATTTAATATTAAATGCGAAAAAAAAAAACGAATAAGTTTCAAACTGAAACTTAAATTGAATTTTTCAAAAATTGTCATTGATATTCTCATAACTTTTACATATTGTCATTTTAGCATATCACACATCTATCTTCTTTGCAAAAATCTATTATAAGTTCATCACAAAATGTTTCAGCATAATTTTACTCATAACATGCAGTTTTCAACCATATTGTGAGGCCGCGGTAGCCTAATGGTCAAAGTAACGGACTCGTAGCTGACGTGTGATGAGTTCGACCCCAGCACCACTGAAGATCCGCCGTGTAAGTGAGCGATGCTCAAACGTCATCCTCGTTACTTGACCAAGGTTTCAAATTACGAAGTCCGTCGCCAAGTGAGTGAATATTAACGTCGCACTGTTCAGCTACACGAGGTCTTTTAGCGATGGACCTCGTAATTTTGAAAAATGGTCAAATGACGAGGGCGACACCTGAGCTGGCACCCCCCCTCTCCTAACTACCACACCAACGAGACGACATTTCAGCTCTCGATCGATTTAACGTGCATCGCTGCCCTACACAGTGGGTCTTTTGTGGCACTGGGCTTGAACTCGAGACATGCCAACCATGATTCGATACCTTGACCACCTGACACCCCGGCCACAGGTCCGTCGCCAAAAGCCCTCAAGTAGTTGAGTAGAGAAGAGAAAGAGTTGGACTTTAATATCCCCTCACTTAATTAAATTATATGAAATTTAAGGAATACTTGAAAAAATATTAGAAGTCGAATATATATATATATATATATATATATATATATATATATATTAAAAAATTAATCTAGTGATAATTTTAAATATCCAAAGAATTATTAGTATTTATGGTAAATATATGTTTTTCAACTGAGTATGTGAGACACGCATAAATATATGTTTTGAAATTCCAATGCAGAATTTTAGTGGAGCTAATACAAAATTGCTAGTTTTGCATGGTTATGATTATAAAAATGTCCAAATTTTAATAACCTTTTCTTCAGTCAACCACTAATGAAACATGAATGATGAGGGATTATGCATAAAAAATATTTTTTTAACTTGATTTAAAAAAAGGATCTTTATATTTATTTATATGCGCAAATGTTAACTCTAAATTTGTCCAGATGCTTTTAAATACTTTTTATTTGAAGATTCAAGTTAAAAAATATAAACTTGAAGTTAAAGTTCTCTTTGAATGAAATTAATGTTCAGACATTCAAAATTCAAATATAATTTGTTATCTAAACAATACAAAACAAGGGATTCTATGTAAGATGCCCTGAATATCTGGGTTTAAATTTATGAAAAACTAAAAGATTTAAATAGGGTTTTTTTTAACAATACATATATATTTTTTTGCAAATAATGTAATACAGAAGCTTAAAAATTATTCATGTTTAGAAGTGTCCGAAATTTTAAAAGATTTTAAATTTTGAACCTTTTTTTTATTATTTTTTGACACATAACAAAATAATCATTTTTAAAAAAATTCCCTGAAAGTATTGATTAAAATAAGAATAAAGAAACAGTAAATTATCCTCAATGTTTTAATATATAATTTGAATTTAAATACTACAGATATTTTTTAAAAACTTAGACATACATTATAAAAACTTAATTCCATTTGAGAATTTTAAGGTAAATTAAAAAATTGAGAATTCTCAACACGTTGACTTGCAATTTATTTCTGTACACTTTAGGCTTTAAAGAAATTCTTCCGATATTTTGCGATTGCTAAAGAAACCGGTCTCCCCGTGACCATAAAAGTTCCCCCTCAATGCCCATTGTGTCTCCCCGATCGTCTCTAATTATCTTTCAAGATCGTAAAACTTTGAAGTTTGAAAAGTATTCGGAAAAATACCACCTTATCGGTTTTGAACACATTACTTGAAGGGGAAAATCTGTTTGGTTCATTTTTGGTGAGTCCCCGGCCTTAGGAAAAATTCAGTGTGGTCCGTTTTCGAAGCCTCTCTAGTAGGGTGGAAAAATCCGTGCTGTGCAATTGGAGGGTTAAGCAGAGGTACATCGAAAACAGGCAAAGTAACATTTTCAGTACTTATATTTAGAAAGAGGTTACCAACTAGTGTAGTGTAGAGTGTGTGCGAGCATTTTCTTCTGCTGACAACTTGTAAAAAAAAATTAGGACGCCTTTTGAACGATGAAACGCTGGAAGAGCTGTGTTTTTCAAATTTTATTTACAAAAACACAAGAATTGAAAAAATGTATTTGTTTTTTAAATTTCATCATAAACTATTTTTTATTTGTTTTTTATGATGATTTAAGTTTTGTTTTTTGAGTTGTTCCATAATTAATTATGTAAAACCCATTTTTTAATTATGATTTCAGTTTTACTAAGTAATTTCAACTATGCTAATATTTACTTATTTTTCTTAAATAATCCAATCATAATCCCGGTATTTGGATAATGTAACTCCGGGATTGAAAATATAATACGGTATTGCAAACCCTACTTTTACTATAGTCCTTAGGAACTATGAATTTTTCAGTTTTTTTGCAATGCTTATGCATTGACATTGCTTTGGTCTTCTCCGATATTTAGTCAGAAATGAAAGTTCGAGGATTCTTAATAACACCTTCTCATCCTTCCACAATGCGATATAACTTAAAAGTAAAAAAAAAGAAAGAAGAAGTTGATTGCGTGTACTTGGTTAAATTTTCTACACTCAGAATCAGGAAACGTCTCCCTTATTTTTCTTTGTTTCCCCAGGAAGAACTATGCTAATATAACTTTAAACATTCCTCATAGAGAACTATAGGTGTCTGGACTTAAAGTATCTAAAAGGTATGACTTATTTTTCTGAACTACCCATCAAAATTTAATTTTTATTTTTTATTTTACAAATGCCAGGCCATTGACCATCAGGTCATTAGGCAACGGGCTCTCCTATACCTTTTTACAATGCAGTTAAGATCATTCAGTGCAGAACACTCGTCCAAAGAGCGGCCGTCATGTCTTGTCCAGTGTCACACAAAACGCAGATAGGTGAAGTCACTAAGTTTAAACAAAACAGATGAGCACAAAGGCAGTCATGTACGGTTAAAAGTCTAAATTTAGCCACAGCAGCAGCACAAGGAGAACTTGGAATACCGTGGGATTTCTTACATAGTGTACTCCAAGGCTTATCACGAGCAACACGAGAAGCTGTAAGGCGAAATGATTCCCTAAAAATCCTTTTAATTTCCAATTTGGCAGAATGAAGTGTCAGGTCTCTGCGAAAGTTCTGAAGGATACCTGTTCCATTTTTTGCCAAAAATGCTGCCCTCTCATTTCCCCAAAGACCACAGTGGGATGGTACCCATCCATCAAAATTTAATAAACTGTTCATCCGTGGGGTGAAATCACTTCCAAAATTTTTTGGGTCTAGTTCGATCAGCCGCATGTGCGCGCATTATTTGACACACGCAAACGATAAACATTTTACACTGATTTCATTAGCATAGATGTGGTAACCAAAATAAAAGGTGCAGTGCTTACTTCGGTTAACGAAATTTAAAGCAGTGTTCGTACAGAAAGGAATGTCGTTATTGGCTTGCGTAATAGACTTATCAGGACTCTTACAAAATTAATCAAGCACACGATCAGCAATGTCTTTTATCACGAAAACTTAAGGATATTTGACAGTTTCAGGTATTAAAGTTCCCTTCTCCTTTAAAGTTCTTTCCTAATGGTGGATATATTTTGTTGTCGGAGGATTAGCATTCCATTCTGTTCGACACACGTCGCTGTACACGTGGGATTGATTTAAATTCCAACCACCAAAGTACGCACTGCACGTTTTAATGAAGCTTCCCCATCTTTAGTAATGAAGTCAGTGTAACAAATTTATCGTCTGTGATTTCCGAATAAGGCGCTCACGAGTGGTTGATCGGACTAGATCCAAAAACTCTCGCAGGGTTTTTCAATCCACGTATTAATAGTGTATTACATTCTGATCGGTAATTTCCAAATACTAAGCCAATACTTTTGGATAATTTAAGACCGGACACCCTGTACCTTATTTTAACGTTTTCTCTACCGAATTGCTTTAAGACCAAGATAACATTGGAAATTTAAAATGTGGAAAATTGATCAAAATATTATAACTCTTGTTTTCTTTTTTTTTTTTCCTTTTTTATTTTTTTGTATTCTTCATTTTTGTCACTAACGCTAAATTAGAAGCACTTAAGACAGTGTTTCTCAAACTGTGGGTCACGCCCCCATTAGGGGTACACGGTAACCCTCCGAAGGGGCGGGAACATATCGAAAATAAAAGATATAAAAGATAATTAATTTACTAGAAATAATTAAAACAAAATAATTTCAGACAAAGTAAAAAATGCACTCTGATATAATTTATATTGTTACATAGATCGGGATTCGAGGATTTTGTGCAAAACAATCACAAAAAAAAAACAGTTCTTTAAGAGCGTTGCGAATTTATTATCAAGAATGTAATCCTTTAAATAAAGGACTCAGCAGCAATGTTCTAAGAGTTCACAAGGTTCACAGAAGGTCTTCACACCTAAAACAGCAATCAAACGCAATGATCAGTGTTTAAAAATACACGTAAGTAAAAAATTATTCACAAGCACAGCCGAGCTAATCACTAGTCAAAACAATGTTCAATCACCGCTAGTTGAAATCAGATCGACCCACTGTGGCTGGCATTGCTCTATTTATAAACCCGACGGAAACTTCCAGAAATGTCCGCCCTCGTCTTGAAGCGTGAACATAGTGGTGATATCCACTACTTTCTAGATGAATCCAGAGGGTCCCAAACTCAACAATATGGTCGCAAATGACCAAAATGTTGGCCAAAGTTGCCAAATTGGCGGCCAACTTGGTCGTCAAAAATGATGCCAACTTTGCTCTACCGCCAAGATTTCGTCAAGTTCTCATTTAATCGCCATTATAACATAAGGGGTGGCACTGTGCTTGTGAATAGAACAATTTTAACGTAAAATAAATGTAACCTAAAGTAATATAAATACATTAAACATCCAAGTACAAATTATCTACACATAATTCGTAACACTGCCCCCTTATGTCATGTATATTTTTAATATAATACACAAATATACATGTTATTAAGCATATACATTTGAAAAATCAAACTTCCTTCTGAAATAAACGTAATTGAAAGTAAAATGTTTAATTACAAAAGAGTGTAAATACATGTTTATCCAAGGGGTATCCCCAAAGTGAGGTAATCCTCAAAATTAAAACTCAAACTCAAAGGCACAACAATCCATGAGGGCCAGGAACTACTATGCCCATCATAATACACGTGACCATTGAACGCTGAGGTGCATGAACAGATGTCCCGATTTGGTGGTCTGTCTGAAGAAAGACCTTCAGTGTTTAAGACCCGAAGCAAGCTTGGTACTCATTTATCGACCCAATGTAGCGGGGATGAAAGGCAGAGTCGACCTTGCGCAGCCCGTTAATAGAACCCCAGACCTGTGGTGTGGAAGCACTATAAACTTTCACTCAATCCTATTCGGTGAAAAATAAAATTTAATGTTAGAATCTTATATAAATGCCTAATGAATGAAGGAGTCCAAACTTTTTTTTTCATGTAAACTGTTTAGACGAAAATGGGTAATTATGAACATTTCACAAGTTGCATAAATTAAAATTAACCGTTATAGTTAACATAAATTTTTAAGGGTACAAAAGGTGTATTTCGGCTGCACGAATTAATTTTAAAAGGAATACGGTTACGAAAAAGTAGTACAAATCTATCTAAAGTAGGGTTGGTTACCTCAGATATTGTCAAACACAACAATGTATTGGAAGACAATTCCACAATTCGTTGTTATAAAAATGTATGGAAAATTACAAGATTTATTTTTGCATTTGTAGTTTATATATATATATATAATTTTTCCTGGTAGCTTTAAAAGCTAGAGCGGCATCCATCAAAAAACCGCGGTTCTCTCTGTCTGTTTTTCCAGATCGCCCCTGACTAAGCCGGCTCTGCCATAGTAAGTGAAAATGCCGGATTTTGTTTGTCAAGATCATTTTATAGCAGACTGCATTTTTCATGTATTTTAGATGGTCGTTTTATATTTTCTACATCAATATCTTAATGTCTGAATTTAAAATTACATAAAATTCTTGACATTCGCATCAATGACCATGATAATTTTTATTTTGTATATGAATGTGTCACCAAACGATTACATGACTAATATTAACACATTATTTTAACCATTTAATTGATATCAAGTACAACATAACGCACACAAGTTTTCTAAATCTTAAAACAAATATTTCGAAAACTACTTCAGATATACTCAACATTTTTTATTCCTACGCTTTAGCTTCTCAGTTTTGCTTCTCTATGTAAGAATTTATTGTAAATGTATATTCATCAATCTTTTTAGTATATTTTTTGCTCTTAGCATGCGGTTTTCAACCGAATTGTATGAAATCTTCGAAATATATTAAATGAATGATTGAATATTAACGTCGCACTGTTCAGCTACACGAGGGCTTTTGGCGACGGACCACGTAATTTTGAACCATGGTCAAGTGACGTGGACGACACCTGAGCTGGCACCCCTCTCCTACCTACCCCACCACACAAACGGGAGGACATTTCAGCTCTCGTCAGATTTAACGTGCATCGCTGCCCTACACGGCGGGTCTTTATTGGTACTGGGCTCGAACTCGTGACAAAGCAAGCCACGTTCCGATACCTATACCACTCGGCTACCGCGGCCGAAATATATTAAAAGATACCAAAGAAGCTATATAATAAAATTTGAAATTTTTATTATACTCAAACAATTGCTAAAACTTATGGTAAATAATTTTTAACTGCACGATGCATTTTTTTTTCGAAATTTCAAATGGAATTTCTGACATAAAATTTCTAGCTTTATACGGTCGAGATTTCAAAAAAGATCCAGATTTTAATTACTTATTCAGTTAGCCTTGAAAAAAAGATAAATGTTGAGGTATTTAGCATAAATAGATATTTTTGAAGAATAATTCGAAAGGTTTGATATAGCTCGAATTTAAAATTGATTTTTATGTTTTTTCATATGAATAAATGTCTACTGTAAATGTTTCCGTATATTTTTGATTACCATTTCTTCAAATATTCAAGTTAGAAAAAAAATGCGTGAAAATCTTCATTCATGTTGTGTTTGATATAAACTGAAGTTCAAGCACTTAAAATTCAAATATAATTCGGTATATTTTAACAATATATAACTAGGCATTGTACGTAAACTTCCCTGAACACTTGGGCTTTGAAATATAAAAAACTAATAGATCTTAATTATTTCTTTTCTCGTTTTTATTTTTATCAAAGTGTAAGAAAATGTTTCAAATATTTGATGAAGCTTAAATTCATTCATTTTTAGTGGTTGGAAAGTTGAAAAAGTTTCAAATTTTAAAGTGTTTGGTTTTTTTATTATTATCTTTTTGGCATCTTATAATAAAATACTAATCATTTTTGAAAAACTGAAAGCATTGATTAAGATAAGAAAAATGAAGCGAAAGAATATACTTAAAAGGTATAATTTGTCTAACTATATAAAATAGCAGATTGCCCTGACACGGACAAAATTGTTACAGTTTCAAATTAATATGAAACCAAAAGTGCATTATGCACTTATGCATTGGGACTTTTCAAAACTTTTAAAATACAAACTAACAAACAAACACTTCCTGGGGTCTAAAGAAATTTCCCCCCGATTTTTTACGATTGCTCCAGGGTCAAAACACTGGGTTCCCTTCGAGCCATAAAACTTCCTATCAGTGTCCTGCTGTGTGGCGTCCACCGTCCCTAATTATCTTTTAAGGTGTTAAACATTTAAAAGGGGGAAAGCATTTCAGAAAAGTATGGCTAATCCGCTTTTGAGAATGTTACTTGAAGGCAAAAAAAACCCCGTTCAGTGCATTTTCGAAGCATCTTTACAATGACGGAATTTTCCGTGTGGAACGCTTGGAGGATTAATATACTTATCTTATTAATTTGTACGGTTTATAATTGAGATGATATTGTAGCTTTAGCGTCAAAAAGTGCATTATTATTGCATTCAATACATTGTTATTTTATAAGGGGGGCGCGATAAAATTTATGATTGAAAAGAGGGTCGCCGGCATTGAAAGTTTGAGAAGCACTTCTTAGTGGATGGCGATTTTGCTTGTGAATCTCAAAAGGTCCATTATCATGATATTCGATCACACATTCCTCGTTCAAATTCTTTAAATCGCTCGCATACCACTCTAGATATTTGGAGATGTACTTTCACCGCAAATGAGTCCATTACAGTAGCCAATTAACACAATGCAAATACCTGAAATTACCTTTGCAATGTTTCTTATGTGTGACGGGCTTGGAAACTTTGAATATATTGATCTACACCAGCGCTATTGATTCGTAGTTCTACTTATTTGCATATCCTAACCAGTGTAGCTTCTCTTTCAAGTTTCGTTTAATTTACATCATGTGGCAAATTTCGCAAATAGTAATATACTTCAATTTAAGATTCCCAGAGCATTAATTGTCTTATGAATACAATTTTTAAAACATGAAAGACCTTGTTATTTAGACGAATTTAAGGAAAGTATTCCTTAATCTCATGAAGGAGATTTCCCTTGGAACAAACTGACAAAGGTAAATTAAGTTATGAAACCATAGAGAAAATTTTGCCCTCTGTTTATCCAAATTCGGTGCAGATAAATAAAGAGTATCGTAAAATCTAGAACAATGGGTTCTTGACCACTACAATGGGGAATAATTAGGGAAAACTCATGCTCTGACACAAATTGATATCGGTGTCCAATAACATTTTCCTTATACTTTATTCTATATTATCAAGATGATTTCATTTACTAAGATGATTTCTGTGGAATATGAAAATATTTTTCAGTTAACTATTGAATTCAGTCATCTCTTTCATTCTAAACACTTATGTTTCAAGGGATTGGGATGGATCTGTGTCTTATAATAAAGTGATTTCTGGAATTATGGATTAAAGATGAGTAATATTTCATTTAAGGATTAGGAGATTATTTGAGTACCACAGAAACCACATAAACCTCCTTCAGCTTTACCAATTTTGTTTTGTGTATCATAAATGGATTTAAAAATGACGGCTTCTTTATTACAAAAACCAAGCAAAAATGCTTAAACCTTCTTAATAATTGTAATATATAGTAAATTTCATCTATATAAATATTGAAAAAAGAGAGTATCGAATTTATATTTAGAACGTATGCATTTTATAATAGTATAATATATAATAGAACAGTTACAATAGTCTTTTATATTCAAGAAAAATTATTTCTTTATAATATGCAATAATCAATGCTTATTAATAATTATCAATAATTTATATAACAAAGAAACGTATTTTGAGCCTCTAGCTTTCACAGCCCATATATATATTTAATAGAAATTCTATGTTTTTACTTTTAAAATTTTAAGTATAAATATATATACAGAGTATTTTTTTCCAGGTATAGAAGTTTAAGTTGGCATTACTTTCCAAGATGGTGACCGATTTAACAGCTGTCAAGTGATTTATTCTCAGTTTGGTTTGGCAATTCATCATGAATAGACAGACTCACGCCTGAAAAACGCTTTCAAATTATGCAATTTTATTTCAAAAATAATGGTCGATTTTCATAAGCGAATTTTGTTTAGCAATGAAGCGCACTTCTGGTTGAAGGGCTACGTCAACAAACAAAACTGCCGCATTTGGAGTGAAGCTAATCCACAAGTGTATGTCGAAACACCGTTACATCCAGAAAAACTGACTGTTTGGTGCGCTTTATGGGCTGGTGGAATCCTTCTTCAAAAACGATGAAGACCACAACGTTACAGTCAATGGTGATCAGTATAGAGCCATGATTACTAACTTTTTCATTCCTGAATTGAACAATCATGATGTCCAGGAGCTGTGGTTCCAACAAGACGGCGCAACATGTCACACAGCTCGTGCCGCAATCGATTTATTGAAAGACAAGTTTAGTGACCGCCTAATTTCACGTTTTGGACTGTGAATTTGCCTCCAAGATCTTGTGATTTAACACCGCTAGACTATTTTTTGTGGGCTATGTAAAGTCATTGGTCTATGCGGTTAAGCCACAAATGCTTGACCATTTGGAAGACAACATTCGCCGTGTTATTGCCGATCTACGGACACAAATGTTGGAAAAAGTCATCGAAAATTGGACGTCCAGATTGGACTACATCCGAGCCTGCCGTGGCAGTCCTATGCCAGAAATCATATTTAAAATGTAATATCATAAGATTATCTTTCGAATAAAAAAAAGTCATGTCAATCGAATAATACATCGTTGCTTTATTGCAATTTAAATTTCTATACCTCTAAAAAAACACTCTTTACTTACATGGAGAATTACGAAATATTGAAGTTGGTGTAAGGCTCTGTGATACATTATCGCGAACGCAAGCTTTTAAGTGGCCTCGAGGTTTCAGAGAAGGCAATAAAAGTGCCGAAAGTGAGAAATGCTCTAGACGTTCACGGACGAAAAATCGTTCCCCTCATGTTAAACGAAGACCAATCTTCAGAAGAAGTAAAAAGTGCATCACAGGCTGCATTGAAGGATATGGCTAAAAATGGATTTCAGGAAAGTTTCGAAGATCTTTACACGCCATGGCACAAGTGTGTTGTTTCTCAAAAGTCTTATTTCGAAGGTAGATGTGATTCACACACACACACACACAGTTGTTTAATTGGTAATATCTTGTAAGTTATAGACTCAGCCCAGGAATGTTTTTATCCTAATACTTATATGTATATATAAATGTTACCGTTAAAGTGAGAATCAATGTCATTAACGTCGGTATTTAAGAGAATAACTAGTTATTTCATGAAATACACTAGACATGTCAAGTGTGTTAAAGAACATGAAATTATGTAATTCTATGATTTAGCTAGGTATTATATAGAATAACAATTACTCGATCGTTAAAGAATGAAATACGGCACTTGAAAGTTTTTTGAACGAGAGGAAGGCCGAATGAAACAATTGTACTCAATATTTGTGTTCAGTATGTGTGTGTGAGCGCAAATTATTTTCCAATGAAGAAGTTCTGAATATTAACACAACGCTTCGATCTGTTGCAACACGCCGAAGCTATGACACTGGTCAAGGATTGAAAAAGCTCTAGTGTATAAAAAGTGTTTAGTTGTAAAAAGAGTGATTGTTTGAAAATAATATGCCGAATAATTCAACATGTCATTACAGCAATCCTTACTGTAATAAATAATGAAAAGTAACATTAAGGTATTTCATAAAATTTAAATTAATATTGCCGTACATTTTTGTTTGAAAAAGTTTACTCAATGTTTTTATGAAGCAACAGTTTTTATCCCCATTGGTATTTTTTTTAATAATATTTAAATACTACTATTTCTGTAACATATTTTTTTACGTTTCTGTTTAAATAACGTTAGCAGTATGGGCAATAGTAAATTATATCATTTGATTTCGTATTATTTATCTATTAATCATCCGCAATATGGATAAAATGTATTTTTCGAGAGATTTTAGCTATTTATAATCAATTAATTTATAAAATAACTTTGAAATTGTTTATTTTTAACTTTAACGGTCCATCATTAGTAATTTAATATAATAACTATGTAACGTATTGAATTTTTCATTTATTGTATATAACTGACTTGTTAAAGTGTATAATAAAAGAAATCATACCGTAAAACCGACGTATAATGCGCACCTATACTTTCAAGCTGATTTTTTTAATTTTTAGGTATATTCGCCGTATAACGCACACCCAATTTTTAACGAAGAAATCTGAAATAAATATTAGAATACATTGTTTTTATGTTTTGGAATCATTTATTCGAGGTATTATACCAGACTTTTGAAAAAAATTGTATGCAGTAAGACCCCGCTTATATATATATATAACGCTGTTTCGGTTTAACGCCCTTTTATTTGAATTGTGATATTCCCCGAAATTGCACGTAGCTTCCCAATATCCGAAGTAGTTTATCTGTGTTTCTTCTTTTCTGCAGTGTTATACGAACGTATTTTTATCATTTCAAACATTTGTTGACGTTATTGTTATTGTAATCGTTATGTTATATATTGTGATATATATATATATATATATATATATATATATATATATATATATATATATATATATATATATAACAATTGCTACAGTGACATGATTTTTAGTTTTTATCATGGGGGATAATAAAAAAACACCAAAATAAAGCAGCAAGAAAAACATATCACATGAAACTAAAATGCAAGTGATTAGAAGATTAAATACTGTGAACGTCAATCTCAAATGTGTGCTGCATAAAAATTGGCAACTTCAACAATAAGGACCATTCTTAAAAATAAAGAAAAAATACTGTCGTCGGCAACTGAAACTACGACAAGCTTTGCAATTACATCTACCCGTTCTAGAAATAATACAATAGAGAATATGGAAAAATGACTTTCTATATGGATTGACGATGAAATCGAACGCATTATGTCACTAAGCCAATCTACTTTTTTCGTAAAAAAGCAGAATATTGGAAATACAGAAGTAATGTAAACATGCTGACTTAGAATTTTATTTATTATTATATGCATGTATATTCCTTTATTATACTCCTATATTTGTGAAAAATAAACTTTTGCTTTATTGTTATAAAAAGCACAATTAATATATTTAATGGAAAATACCTGATCATTTTTCTACCCATCTTCCCCTAACCCCATTATTTACCTGATGAGATCACCTCATTTAACGCTGTTTCATATTACGTTTAACTTTGATGGAACGTATACTTTGCGTTAAGCGGTGTCTTACTGTACTTCTAGAACTACAACTCTTTTAGTTCATAGGGCAAGTCACTTCTTTTAAATAAACAGTGTTTCGATACATGTTGAAGTAATTTTTTTATGCATCTCTTTTGTTTTTTTTAAAGCTATCGTTTTTATACCTGGCGTATAACGGGCACCTGAAAATTTCGATATTACTTTTTGTGTTCAGAGTGCGCGGTATACGTTGGATTTTATGGTAACTTAAAAACTTAGTTATTCTATAAAATAACTTAATCATACACTTTGATGGTATATATATATATATATATATATATATATATATATATATATATATATATATATATATATATATATATATATATATATATATATACATATAAACTCTCCAAATGCTTGTATTTGCATACACGCTCATTTTCATTTCCCAAATATTAAAAATTCGTTTCCACCCATTCCTAGAAGATGATTTTTTAGTTCGCTTTGGTTATGTATTGGAATCCTAGGGCATTTCTTCTTATCGAATAATCGAAATATCCCAAGCATTAAATCTGTGTTTTTTAGACTTTGAGATCAAATCTACTTCCGAGTCAATATTTGATTTCCCCCCTCGTTTTCAAAGAAAAAAAAATCAAATCATGATATATTTTTATTTTGCCATTGATTTCCCAAGTGTCTATTTTTAATAATTTTCATAAAGTATTTCGCTTTGGGATAGCTTGTTTCACTTCAAATAAATAAGATATTGTCAATTTATTTCTTATCAAACAAAAGCAAACATTAAGCAATGAACTTTCACCAAACATTTTGGAGGTAGTTTTAAAGGAGGTATTTTATTTTATGTTGGCCCATCGGAGTACAATTAATCAAATCCGTTCTTAAGTTGTTGACCACATCTCTTAAAATGCATGATATACACTAAAAGATAGTTTAATGAGTTTTTAAATGTATACCTCATTTAAATAACGATCTGGATAATCTTCTTCAACAATATTAACTCATTTCTGAATTTCTTCGGTAGAATTTATGCTGAAAGAATCATTATATATAATATATCATGAAAACTTTACAGAAAACGTATCTAAATGAAAAAAAAAATTCCGTTTAAATGTTTGCAGTTTAAACTCCCATTTACATGTAACTTTGTAAGAAAGTAAAACCATCTATTTCCTTTTGTGACAGAAAACATGAATTGTTATTTTTCCGTAAGCTCTTTGTCCAGGCATTCTTCCATTTTCTCCTCTGCTATCGAATGGCGCTATTTTTGCTCCTTTTGAATTTTGTTTGCGTTTATGTGTTTTTTTATGAATGCATTTCTACCTACTTCTCGAGAATTGTTGTCCCTTTTTCTTGTTATAAAGAAAAAAAAAATTCCAAAAAACGCGTGATTTACTTTATAGGACTAAGAATATTCTCCCATTGTTTCCTCATATTTATAATCTGGATAGCAGAAAGGAAAAGTGGGCAATGCATCTAATTTGTTTTCTACGTTAGAAAAAAAATCTGTTTTTTTTTCTCTCAGCACGAATTTCTGAAAAGTGCCAGTTGGATGTTTGGCAGCACAGCATTTTAATATATGTGACGTTTTGTTATATCAATTGCGTGTTGAAGAAAATATTCGGATTGTGTTTCAAGTTGAGAGGAATCGTAACTGTATGTATAGAGGAAAAATATCTTGTTGTCTTTACATAACCAAGCTGTTTGATTGTTATACTGGGACAGATGTAAATTCTGTTAAAGAATAAATATGCGATGAAATTAATGTCATACGGGTACAGTGGAGTTTCAAAATCATTTTTTTTAATTACCAATGAATTTTTTTTCAAATTTGCAGGAAATGTGTAATATATTACCAGATATCAATGTACAAAGTTTTGTCAAAATATCTTTAATTGTTTCTGAGTTATTAAAATTTTTATTTTTAATTGTACCGAATAATTAACGTATTTCAAAATGCTCCATGCGCAACCAGTTTCAGTCTATGCAGTCAATATTCTCTCATAGTGTTCCTTTTATACATAAAAACAAAACTTAGTGAAGTTTTCTTCATATTTCTCTTTTTAAAAAAATTAAAAAAAAATATTTATGTTGAAAATTTCAGTTTTTCCTTAAAAACAAACTAAAATGTTTACATTCTCTGGTTTTTATTATTTTCTCTTCACTTAAATAAAAAAACATTCACTAGCATATATTTATACACCTATAGAGAATATTTGAGCAAATTTTCACTGCAATTGGGGAAAATGTGTTGCGCAGGGAACATTTTAAAGTTATTGAAACGACAAAAATTATAATTCCCTTAAATGAAGGTTTTATGAGTATTATGTTTAAAAGTCCTCAATCACATTTGAAAAAAAAAGCAATTATTGCTATAATTAAGAGATACCATATTATTTACAACTTATATACTGATTTTCTTTATGTCATTATAATAAATATACCTAATTTTCAGAAATAAACAAATTTTCAGAAGGAAATGAAATATTTAATATTTTGATGTTATCATTAAAATATGACTGAAATTGTATTTCATAGTCAAGCAAACTTTACAACTTTATATACAACATATCTAAATGTAAAATAAATAATAAAATATGTCTGTTTGATCACAGGATTATTACTTTTATTTATGAATAACTTACAATTGTAAGAGTACCATGATTTCAAGCTATATATATATATATATATATATATATATACAAATAATTTTAAAAACCCAGATAGAACTAAAATTTTCCAGCCCCATAACTGAGGTCATTCTTTTCTCTATTTTTGTCATTTTTTTATATTTTTGAATTTATTTCTCTTTTTTATATTGTTCAGAAGCTTTTCGCTTTCTTTGCGATAACCTTCGGTTATCGCGTCTGTGGGCAATTTTAAATGCAGCGTCTACCATTTCACTATTGTTTAAGTTTAACGTTTCAACATAGCGAATGTTTACTTCACTGACCACTGCGGTTACTCCAAGTTCAATTCTTTTCTTCGAAACAAACACATCTTTGGGGCATTTCCTCCAAATACAGCTATGCAAACTTTCATTAGCATTTTGGGTTTTGCCAGAAACACAGCGAAGAAGAATTTCATTTAAGGAAAGGCGCTGGTACACTGGCATAATTTTAGCAACTACTTCTTCTGACAGTTTTGGTTTCATACTTTTATGACTACCTGGTACTTTATTATCTGCTTTAGCTCTATTATAAAAGCACCAGGATAGCTTTCCGTCAGGGCATTTGCTGTGCATTGGCTTTGCATCAGTCGACATACAATGAAAAAGAGTTGCAAAAATTGACGCCTTCATCTTCTCAACATCTGGAACATTATCGACAATTGCTTTCCGATAAAAGTTCTGTAACTTAGTAATTGTTGCGTCAGTCAAACTACCTTGTTTACGACCACCTAATGTCACACCTTTCGACCGCCACTCTTTAACTTTTTTCCGGAGTGCTGTTCCCAAACGTTTAGCTACGTTTAGCACACTCTTCTTTTACAATGACGACATCATCTGCATACACTTTTTTTTCATTTAGATGTTGGTGTGTTTTTGCATCACCGTCACAAAGAACAGTAGTGTATCTCATTGCACAGTCAGATATTGACCGGTTCCACAAAATGTTGGCAGCATGCATTTCCATACTACCTGAGGAACCGTCAAAGTTTTTCTGGCATTTTTCTGAATTTCCCAATTTCCAAATCTGAAACTCGGGGCTTGCTTCACCCATATCTTTTGCAGCCATACTACATTCATGACAATACTTTGACAAAACCTCAAAGTCAACAACAAGACTTGTCATTATATCGATAACAATGCCGATGCCATATAGGGACGTATGGCCTATTTTATGCCACGTTCCATCGTATGAGACAGTTATATCGATAATATTGTTCTGACCAAGATCGGGATGTGAATATAAATTTGTTTGTCTCACGTGTTCCCTAGAGATTCGTAACATTTCAACTTTCGCGTTTTCATTTTTATTGCATAAGTTTCCCAAGCATTTCGAAAATGTTTTACGATCCATGCATGGTGTACCTAAAATTGCCGAGAAAGTTTCTAAGGCTGCGTGACCCCTCCCTATAGCCAAGAGTGCAGATGTAAGTTTTGTGTTGATATCAAATTTCCTGCAGGGATTTTCTCGTTGACAGGTGAAGGCATGTCCATATGATTTTTTACATTTTTCGCAAACAAGTTCCATTTTGGTGGAGAAACCGTATGAATTGTGCGTTAAAATATTCAATGAGAACTGGTTGCAATCACTACATGGAACATTTTGTAGCAATGAGGTCCACATTGAATTATTGATAAAATTATATTCATTTGATTCTGAATTTACATCACTGGCACTCATACCTGATGTACTAGGAACAGCTTCAGTAGAAATTTCATCACATTTATTATCCGATGATACATTATATGCAGAAGATTTTCCCTTTTCCAAATTTCTTATACAGGCAGATCTTCGTTTGTTTAGTCGCCCTTTGGGCTTTCGATATTTTGAACTAATGCTACGCATTTTCACAAAACAAAATAAGTTGTGATAATTTCGCTCAACAGAATAGAAAATATATAGATAATATTAAAATATTATCGCAATATAGAGCTTTAGTTCTGAAAAGAACTGTTTCTTATTTATATAACGAAACTCAAAGTAAGTTGTTTTCGCAACAAAGTAAACAAATATTTGATACCTAACAGTTTGAGTTACAGTTATTTTCGCGTTGCCAAATTTTAGAAAAATATATAATTCATAAATAGAGTAGAAAAAATAACACATAAAGTAAATAAAAGTAACGCTCAAAATAAAAAAAATACAATACAGAAGCGTAATTCTACAACCATTGCAAGCAGCTGCGTTTGACAGATGTAAACAAAGGGGCGTGGTCAAACAGGTGTTAGAATTGAAAAGAGCATAACTTCCATAAAAATGATGGGAATTGAAAAATTCTTTTTGCATTCAGTAGAAGTGATTACAAGCATTGGTAATATGCTAAAAGTAGAAAAAATCCAAAATTTGATCGATTTTCACCAATTTGAAAGTCCACTGTACTCTTAAGACTATAAGATGCTTAATGGCTTGAGAGGCCTTACTATTTTTTTTTGTGTGAGTGGAAACCTACTTGTGTGTGTGGGGGAGCAAGAATTATAATCCACTCAACTGGTCTTTTTGATAAATAATGCTTAAATTTTTTCAAAAGATTTTAGATTGCGGCGTAAGACTTTAATACAAGGTAAGCCAAATGTTCAAACTTTCAAAATTCATAAAGAAAGAAAGAAATAATGATAGATAAATGTGATGTATAGGGTGTCCGAACTTGAAGTATTCAAAAGTAAAGGCTTATTATTACGAAACTGCCCATCAGAATGTAATAAACAGTTCATCCATGGATTGGAAAACTCTCCGAGATTTTTTGGATCTCTTCCAATTGTCCACACGTGTGAATCGGTAATCGTACACCATAAACGTTTTACACTGACTTCGTTAGTGAAGATGTGGACGCCACAGCAAAAGGTGCAGTGCGTACTTTGGTTAACGGAATTTAAATCAGTCACGCGTATACAGCGATGTGTGTCGAAAAGAATGGAATGCTAATCCTTCGACAACAAAATATATCCACCATTAGGAAAGAATTTTAAAGGAGAAGGGAACTTTAATACCTGAAACTGTCAAATACCCTTAAGTTTCGTGATAAAAGACATTGGTGATCGTGTGTGTGATTCATTTTGTAGGAGTCCTGATAAGTCTATTAGGCAAGCCAATAACGACATTCTTTTCTGTACGAACACTGATTTAAATTTCGTTAACCGAAGTAAGCACTGCACCTTTTATTGTGGTGACCACATCTATGCTAATGAAATCAGTGTAAAATGTTTATCGTTTGCATGTGTCAAATAATGCGCGCAAGTGCGGCTGATCGAACTAGACCCAAAAATTTCGGAGGGGTTTTCACCCCACGGATGAACAGTTTGAACAGTTTATTACATTCTGATGGGTAGTTCAGAAAAATAGGGGTAGATCATGCGTGTACAGCGACATATTCGAACAGAATGGGATAGATGACGTTATTGGCTTGACTAATAGACTTATCAGAACTCCTACAAAATGAATCACGCCCACGATCAACAGTGTCTTCTATCACGAAAACTTAAGGATATTTGCCTGTTTAAAATACCAAAGTTCCCGTCTCCTCTACAGTTCTTTCCCATTAATGGATAGATTTTGATGTCGGGGATTGACATTCCCCTCTGTTGGAACACCTTGCTGTACATGCGTGACTGATTTAAATTCTGTTAACAAAATTACGCACTGCACCTTTTATAATGGCGTCCACATCTATGCTAATGAAGTCTGTGTAAAAAAGTGGATCGTATACGATTGTCGAATAATGCGTGGACGTATGATCTATCGGACCAGACTCAAAAACTCTCGGAGAGATTTCCAATCCATGAATGAACAGTTTATTTCTTTCTGATCAGTAGTTACGTAATATTAAGCAATACCTTTTGGAACTTTTAGCAGGGATACCTTATATAAGAAAGGGATCCCAAGAAAATTGGTTTTATTAGATGTAAAAACATTTTTAATTAAAATATATCGAGTAAAGGTTACTGACACTCTGAAACGCAATGTACAGGACAACAGTAAACATCATTCATTTATTCTTGCACACACACAATTACAATTGTTAAACATACCTCCAAAACAGTGTCCGACACATCTAAGGTGTCCATGCGCTTTTGAAACCTTGGGCCATCACTCTGCCTTTCCCTAAGGTTATTGATATGAATCGTTTTTCTGGATTGGGATAATATGGTGGGGCATTTTGCATGAAACTTATAGCAGATAACACACCTCTTTGATTTAATGCAAGCATGACTAAAACTATTTTTGCTGCTAAAGAAAACCAGACTTCTTTGTGAGCTCTTATATGTAAACAACACTTTTTTACCATAATTTTATCCCTTTTTATGAATTTTTAAATGTTAAAAGACCTTTTGGCTCTCCCGGTATATGGATGTATAAAACATGGTCTATTTTGATGTTATATATGTTACAGTTTAAGTGCATATTTCAGTTATTTCATAGAATAATGAGGAAGGAATGTATATACATATTTAATTCATGAAATAAAGTCAGTTAAAGTAGATAATGAATGAAAAATTTCATCCATAAAAAAAATCTAGTTATTGTATGAAATAAATAATGATAGGTCGTTAAAGAGAAAAATGAACAATTTCAAAACTATTAAGTTAATTAATTAATAAATGGCTAACACCTCTCGAAAACTATATTTTATCCCTACTGCGGATGATGTTTAGTTGAAGGATTTAACAGAGGAAATAAATGATATAATATAATAAGGAAAAAAGGACGATATTTATTATTGTTTATATTGCTAGCATTAATATGCACCTAAAAATTATATGATATAAAAAATAAGTCAATTGCTACTTAGATCAACAAAGAAAATTTTTATTTTAGATGCGTTTAATTAAATAATAAAAATTAATATAAATATGTATATACATATGATGGAATTACACTATTATGTGTGAAAATAGAAAGCGATTTTCCTTGCAATTTTCTATTTTCTTTCTATATAGGGTATTGGGCTATTAGTTTTGTTTGCTACTCTTTATTCATTAATTAAATTAAATTATTCCAATGAAAAAAATAGTATAGTAAAAAGAAATCACATTCTCACAAATTAGGCCGTCCCAGGTAGGATTCAAACCCACGACATTTGCATTAGCGCTATCCATTACACTACAGAGACACAAGGAGTAATTTCCTTTTTATATAGGGTGTTGGATTATTATTTTGGTTTTTCACTATTTATTGCTTTTATCAGTTCTGATACTTAAAGTAAATAAACTTTCTTTCATCATTTGGACAAGTTTCCAAAATTTGTTTTTGATTAGTAGTTAATTATAAAGCTATAATTTTAATTGAAAAGGCAGATATAATTATTTTTATACTTAAAAACGCAATAACTACTGTACTGTATTTTTTGAAATGCGAGAGTGAGTGAATATTAATGTCGCACTGTTCAGCTACACGAAGGCTTTTGGCAACGGATCACGTAATTTTGAACCATGGTCAAGTGACGTGGACGACACCTGAGCTAGCACTCTCTTCTCCTAACTACCACACCACACCAACTTAGAAGGAATATTCTACCAATACATAGCAGAAATATTCTTTGAAATCAACTGTTCCAAGATATATGGCAGCACGGGTTCCATGATGAGTATTTTAGCAGAAAAAATAGTTTGTCAAAATTTAAGTGTCTTATGTTTTTGTATGTTAATGAAGACTTTAGAAAACGATTTGACTATTTATTTTAAGTGAACGGTATATATAATTAATTTTAAAGTGGAATATCTTTAATTAATTTATTAGCTCTAATGGATTAAATTTTCCTAAGTAGAGTATTTTGTTTATAGATATCCCTTAATTTTAAATGAGCTACGAAAGTAGCTAGGCATTTGCCAACTTGAATCTATCGTTAACATTTCGCTATGTTTTTCATTGAATCGCCATTATAATTTAAGAAACGGCGTTGCTTGCGAATATTACAATTTTAACATAAAATATATACTACAGAAAGTAATATTAATGTATTATACTTTCAAAAAATTATTTACACTATTTTAAGCGTTCATTACAAAAAACTTTTAACAATGTGTTACTTTTCTTAGCAGAGATCAGCTTAGGAAGGCATTTTTAAAAATCGACTCTCAAGAGTGTTACGGGAAGTTATAAATAAAAAAAATCCTTTTTTTTTCAGCTATTACATCTACATACATAACATTTAACAAACGTGTTTTATTTCTTTCTCTTTTTCTTTCTTTAGCTGAGCTACGCAAAAAGTTTTTTGGTTTAATTTGCAATTCACGTAAAATTAACTCATTAAAAACTTATTTATACTTCAATCTGTTTTGTTTAACTTTTCAGTTCACCCGCGCGAAGAACGGGTATACCAGTACATATGTTTAATCAAACATTCAAATGATCAGAAAAAAAATCATTTCAATAGCAATCTGTAAGATTTTTTAATTCATCACTTATAAATAATGAAGAGGGGGAATAGTTCTACACTCAAAAAAGCTACTGTAATGCTGGGCTCTAGAGAGATAAAAGAAATGTGTCTGAAAATAGAGAGCTGTGGAAGAAATTTCGAAAAAGGGAATTGTAATGACGTTAATATAGAAATCATGCACGCACAAGAGGAAGTGCTAACAGCTAGAGGAGAAGGGAAATTTCCATGACAATATGTTAGACATTCAAAAATGTCCGTGCAAAGCAGGGGGTAATTCAACAGGAAAGAAGTTAAAAAAAATTCGAAAAAGGGAATTTTAATGACATCATTATAGCAATCACTTGCATGGTACGCACACACACCCGCACAAAAGTGCTGGCGTCATGAAGAAAAGAGGAAATTAAAAGTTACACACTCGGTAAAGCCCAGCCTTAATCGGAGGGGAAAGAAACAAACAGGTCAAATTAGTTTCGAAAAAGAGTAATGGAAGTGCTGATTTTGTGATGGGAAGTGAACATTTATAAAAGTAGAGAAAGCCCCATGCAACGCCGGGCCATGCAGCTAGTATATATATATATATATATATATATATGTGTGTGTGTGTGTGTGTGTGTGATGAATACCCATCCCTTCAAGTGTCAGTTGGGGTAAAATTCCTAAAGGACAACTGAACCCACCTCCCATATAAGAACTTTGACTTCGACTTTCGCCGGAATAAAAAAATACACGTGTACCAACGACTCACTCGCTGCTGATCAAAGATACCATGAATTATATACAAAACAAATATCCATAATTATATCGCATCGAAATGAGTGTGTATCCGGCCGAATTAGTTAGACAGTCCCCAATAAGTAGTTCCATGAGATAATTGAAGTATAGTAATGTTTAATTAGATACGAATTGCTGCGATGTGGCTTACATTCTACGATAGAAGATACACACTAACGATAATTACAATTTTGATACGGATGTGCGAACAGCAGCGCCTACGCGTGGCCAATATTTCGGCACACACCCTACCGGTGAACAAAATGTTCATCCAGTAAATATTAACCAAAATTACTACAAACAATTATTCAAATGCAATTCTAACAAAGAAAATACTGATTTACAGAACTACTAATCAAAAGTTAAATAACACATATTGCAAAGAAAAAGTAAATGTGCATTAAAATACACAAATATATTGAAATTTAAAGATGACAAAGCTTCAATTTACAAACTAACAAAAACTAGGATACCTATCTCAAGATTTCACAAAAAATAAATTTAACAGAGATTAATTAATAATGTACTATTTCCTATCATTAATCTGAAAAATATAAACAAAATTAGTTCAAGAATATTATTAAATTTCTAAAGGGTACATCAATTGAATGGGTTTTTTGAAGAGACTTTTAAAGATTTTCTCAGGTACAAGATCTAACATTATTTCTTTGATTATTCCAAGTTCCTACAATAGTTTTGATTTTGCATTTCCTTCAACAAGAACTACGTCATTTAATGTGAAATTCTTATGAACAGGTGGTGTTTTAAAATGATTAACTGGATAAATATTAAATGGAGCAAACACTGTTCTTTCCAGCGTCTCCAAAGTTGTTTTAAAAGAAGAGTTCGGTAAGTCTTTCTTTTCTTGTACGACTCCTTTGCCTTAGTGGCGTCGATCATTTTGATGAAATGTATAGAGTATTTAGAGTCACAATAACCTAACTCAAGGAAGTGGGCCAGTGTGAGTGGTTTCGGCTATCCTGGATCATTCTCCACGTATGTTAATGGTCGATGATTTACGATGACTTCAACTTCTGAAAGTATCGTTGAAAATTCTTCAAACGTTAGAAGGGCCTTGCCAGGTATTTTACGCAAATGAGATTCTCTGTAGGCTTAAGAAGACGTTCGTAAAATCCACCCCATCAAAGCGTTCGTTCAACTATGAACTTCCAGTGGATACCTTGAATTGATACCTTCCGCATTTAAATGATTGTCACTTATTTAAATTTAAAGTAATTAAGTAATATTTTACATTCAAACTATCGGTATGTTTATGTACCGGGTAATATAAAAATACAGTTTTAAATTGGAAATAATTCGTATGAGCAATTAATAATCAATAACTAATTTTTTATTTACGAATCATGTTTTTAACTTTTACATTTTATTTAAAATCCACTGCATTAAACTTTAAAATTTTGCAAAATGTTTGTAAATATGACAGTCCATATAATAAATGTAATCAAATTTTAAACACTTTAAAAGGTTTTTACATTTTGTGGTTTAAATTCATTTTAAATTTTATGCAAAAATTGTGTCATATCTAAACTTTGAGAATGTTTAAATGAAGAAAAGTTCATTCACTTTATTGAAAATTTTATAATAAGGAAAATATAAGCTCTAAAGGTAAAGTAGATTTTGACCAGAAAATACATATATATGTTAAGTAAACCACACTAGAAAATGCATTTTGTGAAAATTGCAAATAAATATATTTTTATCTATGATTTACAAAATAGTACTTTTAATATAATATAATACAATACCAGAATTATTTGGATTATTCTGCATCATTTTTCAGTTTGAATTGAAAATTTTAAATTCTAGATTATTTAGAAGTAGATTTAATTACTGTTTCTTATTTCATCAACACATATTATTAAAGATAGACAACCTCTTCCATTTAAAATACTAAAAATGTATATCTATAATTTTAAGCATTTTTGTTTCACTTTTAACATCATCATTACGTGTTAATACACAACATTCTTTACACATATATTTACTAATGTTATAAAAATACTCAACTGGATATTAAATTTACTACTCCGGTGGGGAATGCAGTTAACAATATGAGATTTATTGGACAAATACATTATACGGGAAATAACAAGCGATTAAAATTTCAAGAAATTTTGGTGCATAGATTCTGAGAAATCAGTACTCAGAACAACTACTTCACCATTTATACGCCTGGGCATTGAGTCAAAAAGAGATTGGATGACAGGTACAGGTACAGATGCCCATGCAGCTTCAACACGATACCACAACTCATCCACAGTAGTAACTAGCATGTGGTGATGAGCCAGTAACTCGGCAACTAAGGAACAGACTTTTACCATTGGTGAGAGATCTGGAAAACGTGCTGGCTAGGGCAACAGCCGAACATTTTCCGCATCATGGAAGGTCCGTATAATACCGGCAACATGTGACCATGCATAAACCTACTGAAATTTAGTGTTTCGCAGGGATCAAATAAAGGGTAGAGTCATGGGTCGTAACCCACAAGAAATGTAACGTGCACTGTTAAAAGAGTCATCAATGCGAACAAGATGTGATCCAGACGTGTATCCAATAGCACGCCTACCATCATTCCGGATGATGGGCCAGTATGACGATGATGAATGTGCGCTGCCAATGTTCGTTTACCAAGAAACAGCCAAATAAGGATGCGATCGTCATCATGCTGTAGACTGAACATGAATTAATCTGAAAAAAAATTACATATCTCCATTCGTCTGCCCGTAATTGATCACACCATTGAAGACGTTCCTGTCTGGAATGCAGCTTCAAGGGTAGCTGTAGTCATGGTCTCCGAGCTGAGAGTCCATGCTGCTGCAAACGCTTTCGAACTGTTCATCTTTTGTCTTGAAAATGACCCCATTTCTTGACTCAGGGCTCGTAACGTAGCTGCACGATCCATTAAGACCATGCGGGTTAGTCTGCCTTCTCGGGTGCTAGTGATAGATGGCCGTTGAGATCTCAAGTACGTCGTTCCATATTACCGTCCTGAACCTATCGATTCCATATTCTGCAAACAGTAATTGGATCTCGACTGACTGCGATACGTTAAACGACAGTGCCGGTATGCAGCAATTCGGTATTTATCAATGTCATAAACGTGCTGGTATGGATTTCTCCTTCTTTCATGAGATATCACAAAAACCGTTCTCCAGACAACAACGTTCCAATGCAATTTGTGTACAGGAAACCGGCTGAACAATTTACTCAATTAAACACACTGTAGATGTCCCTATCGTTGCCTGCTTTGTCTGAATGAACTGAAAAGCTGATCATTTGTATGTCACAGAACCTTCTTCCTGACGTTTGAATTTCACGTGTGAGACATGTAGCCTTCTTGGTGTAGAAATTTTAATGATCAGTAGTGTAAAATATGTTTGATGCATTTAAATAGTTAATTTGATATCTAATTTAAAAGAACTCTGTTTTTCAAAATTACAGTAAAAGAAGTTCTGCATTTGTACTCATACATATGGACATTTATATATTTTAAAATAAAAACAACCGTTATATAAACATAAAGAATTTTTATCGAGTATTCTGATGTTAAAAGTACTAAGTTAGGAGTAACAAAGTTTCTATCTTACAAACTGCGAAACTAATTTTGAATAATCCTCAAGATTCCCTTTATACTATATACAGTTGCTTTATAATCTTAGAACTATACTGAGTATTTATAAATGCAAAACAAGACATAATTAACATTTTATAAAAGACAAAATTTTACTTCAAATTTTGTAACTATATTTTTAAATTGTCCTTAATTTTCACACAAAAATGTAGAGCTCTTATAAATTGGAACAAATAAAACAAACAGAAAATTACATTTCTTGCATTAAAAAAACAGTATTTTATATTACATATTATATACAAAACTTATTTTGCGGAAATGTTCATAGTTCTATTACATTGGTTTACAACTTTAAAATTCAGCTGCCTTGAGTTCCATTTATCGAATTACCACAAATAATGCAGCAATGGACACAGCAAAAATTCTTCTGTTTTTTTAAAGTAAAAAAAATGTAAATGAAAAAATATTTAAAATTTGAAAAATAAATTTTAACGTCTTAGTGTTACTATAAACTAGAATTTCAAACTCTGTTGCGTCTGAAATTTTACCTACAAATCATTGCATACACTAATCTTCGCGTACGTTATAAAATGATTTTAGAATCTGCAGATTACAAATTTGAAAAGGATTAATTTATGCTGAAAGTCAAACGCGCAGCGTGTACTTATGGATTTCTCTTAATTGCGCATTGAAGTAAATAAGTATCAGTTGATTTTCCTCTCAAAGCTTTGAGAATAATTTATCACTTACTTATTGAAATTTCTCTAAAAACTGTAAATCCTAGAGTTAAAATTTAGAAAAAGTACTTATCAAATTTTAAATGACTGGTTTGGGTTCTAAAAGTTAAGAAAAAACATTTAAAACAAGATATTTTTATTACATTTTTTTAATTATCGTCTCAACAGAAAACAGACTTTGCATTGTTTTTAGGTATAATTATTTTATGTGTTTCTCAATTCAGTAAGTGGAAACTAAAGGAAGCTATGCAGAGTTAAATTCTCCCCTGCTGCCTCCAAAAAAATGCAACACCCGGCAGGGAGCATGCAAACCATGTGAAATTTGTATCATATGTTGGTAGTGATGAAATATAAAAGTCATTAACTTCAAATTTCAAACGCACACCACGGTCGACAGAAGCGCCACTCACAAGCAATGTATGAGGGGAGAACAGATTGACCATTTGGAGTACGGCAACTGTTTTTTTTACAGTTTTTTACGTAGTCTGTTTACCTAAGCCTCGTGGAAGACATCGAACTTCTTTTGACCCCAAGTTTCTGATTTCAACCAAAAAAGAATAGTAGCTTATATAGATTGCGGATTATTCCTCAGAGAAATCGGTCAACATGTTAAACGAAACCAAGCAACTGCGATGCAGATCCATCATCGTTGAATGCAGGAGGAAATGACGGACCGAAGGGGGCGATCACACCCACCTCGTTGCATCAATACTCGTGATGACAGGTGAATTGTGATCGTGTCAGTGATGGATCACTCAGCGACATCACGAACGATGGAAATAAGCCATTTAAAAACTAAAACCATTAAAACTAAACCAGTGATTCTCAAAGTTTCCATATTCGCGACCGAACATTCAATCATAATTTTCATAGCGCCCCGTCATACAATAACAACGTATTGAATTCAATAATAACTTACTTTGACGCTAAAACTACTATACGACTTTTTTCTCTTAAGTGTCATCGCGTATATAAACGTCTCGCTAAGCCAACGTGTTTATTTTACCATACGTATATATACGTCTTTATGGAGAAAGATCTTTTCTGCAGACCACTAACCATAAAATTTTTTCGAAGGCTTTGGAATGCAATAAAAGGACCCCTTGACAATGTTTGGGAAATATTTACTTACTTCAAATTATTTGCTTCTTTATTCCTTCCCCCACCCCTTAATGCATCACATACGCGCGCTTACTTGGAAAACTGTTGGCATTGTGAAGTGAATTGCGTAACTTTCAATCGACAGTTAACGGATTAATAGTTAACCGTACAAATTATCAAGGTAGGTGTTAATTTTTGTATATATTATTATATATGACAATCAAATGGGGGGTCACTGGAAATTATTAAACTTGTTCATAACTTAGTATTTTTAAATTAACCTTCCCTGGACAGAACGGATTTTTCCGCCCTACTAGAGAGGCTTCGAAAATGGACTGCACGGATTTTTCTGCCTTCAAGTAACGTTTTCAAAAGCGGATTAGCCGCACTTTTCTGAAATCCTTTCCCCCTTTTAAGGTTTAACATCTTGAAAGATAATGAGGGACGGAGGAAGCAACACAGCAGGAGTTTTATGGCTCGCAGAGAACCCCGTGTTTGACCCCCCAATCGTAAAAAACCGGGGAGAAATTTCTTTACAACCCAAGAAGTGTTTCTTTCCAAGCTTGTATTTTAAAAGTTTCCAAAAGTCCCAACGCATAAGTAAAATATGTTACAATTCCATTTTGGTTTCATATTAATTTCAAACTGTAACAAGTTGGGGCGTGTCAGGGCAATCTGCTATTTTATATAGTTAGACAAATTATATCTTTTTTAAGTGTATTCTTTGGCTTCATTTTTCTTATTCAAAGCTTTCAGTTTTTGAAACATGATTATTTTATTATAAGATACCGAAAAAATTAATAAAACATCAAACTCTTTAAAATTTGGAACTTTTTCAATTTTCCAACCACTAAAAATGAATAAATTTAAACTTCATCAAATCATTTGAAACATTTTCTTAAACTTTGATAAAAATAATAACGAAAAAAAAAAACTAATAAATCTTAATTAGTTTTTTTTTAGATTTCAAAGCCTAAGTGTTCAGGTAAGTTTAAGTACAGTGCCTGGTTATATATTGTTAAAATACACCGAATTATATTTGAATTTTAAGTGCTTGAACTTCAGTTTACATCAAAGACAACATGAATGAAGGTTTTCACACATTTTTTTTATAACTGGAATGTTTGAATAAATGGTAATCAAAAATATACGGAAACATTTACAGTAGACATTTATATGCATATAAATAAACATAAAAATCAATTTTAAAATCGAGCTATTGAAAAACATTCGAATTATATATTGTTTAAAAATATCTATTTATACAAAATACCACACAACATTTATCTTTTTTAAAGGCTAACTGAATAAGTAATTAAAATCTGGATATGTTTTGAAATCTCGACCTTATAAAACTAGAAATTTTATGTTAGAAATTCCATTTGAAATTTAGAAGAAAAAAAATGCATCGCGCAGTTAAAAATTATTTACCATAAGTTTTAGCAATTGTTTGAGTATAATAAAAATTTCAAATTTTATTATATAGCTTCTTTGGTATCTTTTAATATATTTCGGCCGCGGTAGCCGAGTGGTATAGGTATCGGAACTTGGCTTGCTTTGTCACGAGTTCGAGCCCAGTACCAATAAAGACCCGCCGTGTAGGGCAGCGATGCACGTTAAATCTGACGAGAGCTGAAATGTCCTCCCGTTTGTGTGGTGGGGTAGTTAGGAGAGGGGGGTGCCAGCTCAGGTGTCGTCCACGTCACTTGACCATGGTTCAAAATTACGTGGTCCGTCGCCAAAAGCCCTCGTGTAGCTGAACAGTGCGACGTTAATATTCAATCATTCATTTAATATATTTCGAAGATTTCATACAATTCGGTTGAAAACCGCATGCTAAGAGCAAAAAATATACTAAAAAGATTGATGAATATACATTTACAATAAATTCTTACATAGAGAAGCAAAACTGAGAAGCTAAAGCGTAGGAATAAAAAATGTTGAGTATATCTGAAGTAGTTTTCGAAATATTTGTTGTAAAGTTTAGAAAATTTGTGTGCGTTATGTTGTACTTGATATCAATTAAATGGTTAAAATAATGTGTTAATATTAGTCATGTAATCGTTTGGTGACACATTCATATACTAATAAAAATTATCATGGTCATTGATGCAAATGTCAGGAATTTTATGTAATTTTAAATTCAGACATTAAGATATTGATGTAGAAAATATAAAACGACCATTTAAAATACATGAAAAATGCAGTCTGCTATAAAATGATCTTGACAAACAAAATCCGGCATTTTCACTTACTATGGCAGAGCCGGCTTAGTCAGGGGCGATCAGGAAAAACAGAGAGAGAACCGCGGTTTTGATGGATGCCGCTCTAGCTTTTAAAGCTCCCAGGAAAAATTATATATATATATAAACTACAAATGCAAAAATAAATCTTGTAATTTTCCATACATTTTTATAACAACGAATTGTGGAATTGGCTTCCAATACATTGTTGTGTTTGACAATATGTAAGGTAACCAACCCTTCTTTAGATAGATTTGTACTACATTTTCGAAACCGTATTCCTATTAAAATTAATTCGTGCAGCCGAAATACACCTTTTGCACCCTTAAAAATTTATGTAAACTATAACGGTTAATTTTAATTTATGCAACTTGTGAAATGTTCATAATTAACCATTTCCGTCTAAACAGTTTACATGGAAAAAAAAGTTTGGACTCCCTCATTCATTAGGGATTAATATAAGATTCTAACATTAAATTTTATTTTTCACCGTATAGGATCAGTGGTAGTGTATAGTGCTTCCACACCACAGGTCTGGGGTTCTATTAACGGGCTGCACAAGGTCGACTCAGCCTTTCATCCCCGCTACATTGGGTCGATAAATGAGTACCAAGCTTGCTTCGGGTCTTAAACACTGAAGGTCTCTCTTCAGACAGACCACCAAATGGGGACATCTGTTCATGCACATCAGCGTCCAACGGTCACGTGTATTATGATGGGCACAGTAGTTCCTGGCCCTCATGGATTGTTGTGCTTCTGAGTTTGAGTCTTATGTTTGAGGATTACCTCACTTTGGGGATACCCCTTAGATAAACATGTATTTCCACTCATTTGCAATTAAACATTTTCTTTCAATTACATTTGTTTCAGAAGGAAGTTTGATTTTTCAATGGTATTTGCTTAATAGCATGTATATTTGTGTATTATATTAAAAATTTGATCAGTCCAAAAATTACATGTTTTTAGCTCCTCTAAAAGCTTTTAGGATTTTACAACTGATCTTACAATCCATATACGTTTTATAGTAGTATATTTAAAAATGATAAGGACATTTTTACGACTGTGTGAGCTGTTATGCCTCGTTTATAAATATAAAACATTGCATTCAGCTACAGTTTTTAAAATGTACAGAAATAAGTGGAGCAACAGGATACTTACATATTATGAATATTTTTGATTGCAGTAAAATATATTTATATTTCAGTTTCTTTACAATTTGAATTGAAGTTGTAAGCCATATTTTGCGAATAGTTTGATATTGAGTATAAACCCATAGGCTGTTTAATATTGTAAAGTGTTTTACTTTGATACCAGCACACATTAAAATAAGGCTCATTTGCAGTTATATGATCAGCTTCAGTGATATTTAAATTTTCAAAAATAGTCTACACGTACGAAAACATTCTTTCACAACCGCACACCACATCTCTCATACTATATCTTCCCTACAGCAGGAAATATTTGTGTATACTGAAAAATTTAATACTGGATACATTTCCAAGTGTTAAATTTGTTTTTTTAAAATTTGGTATGAATACATTGTGGAACTGTCGGTTAACTTCACTGAACAAAATTGTTTTATGTGTACTGTTTTGAAAGACAAAATTAATTAGGGAGAACTTTTCTCACAAAAGAATTTGTAATGACTGAATTGTGTGAAAATGTAGTTATCGATGTGTGACATTTTTCCTTGTAATAAAAGAAACATAAAGATAAGAAATTTAACTTGGGTAGAAAATGGTTAGAAGTACTGTCATGCGCATTTGAAGAAGTATATCCCCCATTAAAATTAAAAATATTGACTGAATGTGTGTTATGTCCATCACAAATGCCGATGTAGAAAAGATATTTTTATTTAATACAAGGAGTTCGAAAAGGAGAGCACTAGGAATGAAAAATTTAGATTTTTTCCGAAAAATAATCAGCTAACATAAAAATATCTTTTACATGATTTTAATTAAAATAAATTAAAAAGTATTGAAATCCTTTTTTATGCTATTTTAAATTAAAAATATAACTGAATAGAGAAAGATCGGTTTTATTTCATAAATATAATCGTTGTATGTAATATTTATTGTGTTATTGTTTAAAAAATGAGATAGGGCCTTTGCTCTTTTTACCTCATTACTTTTTTAAAAAACAGGAAAGTGAGCGCGTTTTCTTACTCTCATATTCAAAAATGAATACAGGATGCTTTTTTCTGGTTCAAATCGCAATACCAAATATATATATATATATATATATATTAATTTTTAAAAAATGACAGAAAAATAAATTTTCTTTGAAGAAAATATAATTATTTTTCCACTTCTATCATACTATTTTTTTTCATTTTTCCTCTTTTTTTTTACCTTTCATTTTGGTTTTAATTTTACTGTGACTGAACATATAGGAGACAGAAACACCGTATCTTTTTCAAAGAGGATTGATCAAGAGAGGATATCAATGCTTTCAAAGAAGATTGCCCATGGCAACTTAACAGCTAGCTGTAAACGATTGATCTCTTGGTTCTTACTTTTCAAAGCGACCGAACTGGGTCGTAAAATTTTCCCCGTTAGACCTCCCAAGTTCTAAAAGAGGGAAAGAAAAAAGTATGTTGCATTTTTGAAGGGAATCGCAAAATAAGAGTTAAACGCTTTCGGAATAACTTTTCAGGAGGAAGGTATCCAGTTAGAGGGTTAATTATGAAATAAATTGTGTAGCACTAATGCGTTTAAAAGTGTAAATGTGTGTTTTATTTTTTACTATGTCAGAATATATTTTGTTTGTTTACTTTCATTTAGTATCTTTTGAAATAGTCTTTTGTTTTCAACTTTTCAATATGCTCACCCCCCCTTGTACAGTTGTTACGCCCCCCAAGGGGGAGCGCACCCCACAGTTTGAGAAACATTGAACTAAACCATTTGAAGAACAAATGATAAAAGAAAAGCCTTTAATTTTAACATAAAAAATATACCTTGCTTTAGAGTCACTTGAAAACTTCTAATTTTAGAAATATAATAATTAGTTATGTACATGGGAATAATGATTTGGTTTCAAATGAATCAGAAAAATATTACCATTTTAGTAAATTTTATAAAATTTGCTTACAATGTGAATATCTGAATAGTTTTCTATTCAAATATTTTTATCATAATGAAAACAAAAGTTTATATTACATTTTTCATCAATTTCTCTTAAGTTATTTTATCCGCTTACATATCGTTAGTAATTTGCTTTTTAGTACTATTGAGTCATGTAGATGGTGTCACTTAAAGATTGTAACATCGCTTTGCTTTGGAATTACTTCAGTTGACAGGTATTTTTTATTTTTATTTTTTTCTTATTCGAGAACTTTGATAATTTATGTAAGTTAAGATCTTATGGTTGGTTTATTGTTTGTTTCAATGTGTAATACTGTACAATTTTTCCAATAGTTATTCAATTCAGTTTATTTGCAATAAATAGCTCTTTAGAATACACGTGCCTTTTTCAACTTGGTTTAATTGGTTTTTTTTTCACTTTCTATTGCGATATTATGCCGAAATCTTCTGCTGGATGGGGAAGGTTGAATCCTGTAAAACAAACTTAACCCTATTTCCCTGTCCTAAATCTGTGACTGCTCTAGAAAACATAATAGTTTTCCATTTTGATCTATTGACTTTTTAAATATCTACTTATATTTTGGTGGGTTTTAAAATCCATTTACATTCATTCTTAGCTTTGTAGGAATTGCAAGTTGTCTTTTATTATTTTATTTTATTATACTACCTATATATTCTTAAATAGTTTAAGTTTTCATTTTGCGGACAACTATATTTATTGAAAATGTAAAATATTTATCTAGAAAATTATTTATATACTTTAAAATTAAATTCGCGGAGTTATATTTCTTATTTCTTCGGGTAATGCCTTGATCCTCAATTGAGCTTAAACAATCTCAATGATATATGCGTTACGCAGATGCAAACTCCTCTTTTCATAACTTGTTCATATCTTCAATTTTGTATTTTGAGGTTTATGAAACAAGTTTGAGAGAAGAAATCCACTTTTCTTCATCAAATGGCTTTCTCAAAGTTTCGAAAACTTTTCAAATAAATAGAAGACTTATTTTTTTCTATCAGATCTAAGGAGCGAAAGAAAATGAATTACAGTTTCAGTTCCACATTTTCCTGATTGCACAGTTTTTTAGCATTTCTTACTGTTAAGAAGGAATTACAAGATAATAGTTCTCCTTTTCCTTTTATTGACATTTTACGCCCACAGCTTGAAGGGATAAAAATTCTTTTTCTGAGTATGCATCGTTCTTCTTCATCAAACTGCCTTTTGAGAAAGTAGTTTCAAAATATATGCGGTTTATGAGGTACGAGAGTAAGAAATGGTATTTGTTAGAATAGGAAAAATTAAAGCACCCCATCTCACTCACACATGCCCATATATTTATATAGAAATTCTTCCAAAAAATATATTCAGTTAAAAGTCTAGATCTTTCTTGCATAAGACGTTCAGCTACTATGAAAGTTAAAATTATTTTTTACTAATAAAAAATTTATGCATAATTTGCAGAGCAAGTATTAAAATTAGACCCTTGGTACTAATTCTCGAAACACATAGTAACTTAAGATTAAATTATTGCTCGATAATTTTACTGAATTCTTCATAATTATTAGATAATAATACGTGTACGGCTTTGGTTAGCTTCCAAACTTGGTTGAGTCGATTTGGTTTTTAATTATTATTTTAGTCTTATGCTTTATAGTTTTTAAGCATACAATTTAAATTTTACTACAATGTAAAACACGCAAGGTACCCAAACACGTTCAGAGTACTGTTTTAAAAAATAGCATATTTAAATATTATAAATGCTTTTTTAGGAATCAATACCATTAAATACTAATATTTCCCTACAGCAATATTTTAAAAGAATTAATTAAATTTTACAAAAATCATAATTATAAGTGAAATTCCAGCAATATATTTGAAAACATCAAAGTAATTAGAGAAAAAAGTAATAAATCTTTACCATTAAAAAAATTACTAAAACAAAGTAAATGCATGTATCTAGAGAATGTATTAAAATTTTAGTAATTTATTACAATTTGAAAATTGTGGAGATGATTGAGTAAACATTATCAGAAATGTGATATTCTTTATGATACCATTATTTAAATACTCAAAAAATATTCATAAAATAAGAAATATTTAAATAAATTCTCTAAAAATAATATAAAGATCAGGTTTAAGAGTTTTATAGAAGTACAATTATAACATTTTGAGTCATGAGAACACTATGATAGATTTCGAACAATTTAAAGGCCTATTTTGGTAGATCGGAGACCCCTTTCAATTTTTCTAATTTTATAAAATTGATTGTAACTGGTCCTTTATGTTACGTAGAAACAAACCAAAGTACGCTTTGTTAACCAAAAGATACCCCCTATTCAATTAAATAAAAAACCAAAATATCTGCTTTGACCGAATTTGCTCATTTTTAACGTGTTCGGAAATCTTAAATTTTTCTCTTTATATTGATGTGGATGTTGAATTGATGTATAATTTCAAGTAATTATCTCATAATTTGATTATTAGAAACAAACGGATACCTCAATTATCAATGTTGAGTGGGGGATACCTCACACTGTTGGTAAAAGGCGAGGTCTGGTTCTGGCCCTCGTGTGAGACAGACTCTTAGATTGCTTTCTCAAGTCTTTGCAGTGTTGACATCAAGTGTGCTTCTCATTCTTAGAGTATATTAAGATCTTCTGTGACAAGTGTTAGTTACTCAAGGCTTTCCTAGAGTGTATCTGAGATGTAGGAATGTCTCCAAGAAAGATATCTATACGGATTCATTTCTTGAGTTGGACTTCAAAGAATAACATGTCTAATAAATCTTGTCTGTCTTCGTCTTCCTATGGAAAATCAGAAACAATACACATATATATTTAGATAAAATAATAAATTTGCACAATTGCTCCTTATATACGTTTCTCCCAATCAAATGACCATGATTTTAAATAATTTAAACATATTTTGTAGCGTAAAATATATATATTTTCAAAGTTATATTAATAAATAATGAAGAATTTTATACATTTTGGAAAACATTGCTGTTCTTTTCTTAAAAATATTACTGTATAATTTCTTCTATGCAATATTCACGGATTGTGTATATAATGTCAAAGATTGTTCATGGTAAGAGATGAAAACAGAGTAGAAAAAGGAGGAGAGAAAAACAATAAGAGAGAGATGACGGAAAGAAAGAGAGAGAGTAAAGACAGAAAGAGAGATGTTTCATTTAGATTTCAATTAAATACACTTTGAAATAACAGACTGCTATATAGATTGTTCTCTCTTCAATAATATATATATATATATATATATATATATATATATATATATATATATATATATATATATGTATATGTATATGTATAAATAACTATGGAATTACTCATATACAGAAATATTAAATTAAAAGAGATAAATTCATAGAATGAATACATAACTTAGGAAATACAATTAAAGAAGTAATGTGAATGTATGATAAAAAATAGCTTAATTTATTGCTTCCTCTTTTTCAGCATCTTAGAAATTAATTCTCAAAAATCTTAAAAGTTCAATAACAGCCACAAAAAGTGAAGCATCAGTTCAAAAATAAGAAATTTAGTTCTTTGTTTTTTTCAAAATATCTAGAAAATAGTAAAAAAAAAAAAAAAAAAAAAATGAAGTTTATCATGCTAAATTTTATATTTTATAAGTTTTTTTTTAAATTTCTTTTATTTCTGTTACCCTTATAGCTACAAAAAATGATGTTAAATAATTTAATTTTCCTGGATATATTTGATACTTTCATTTATAATAAATGGAAATTTAAAAAGCAATGAAAGACAAAGGTCATTATAAAAAAAATCATATAATATTTGTAATATTTAAGATTAAACTAAAATACCAGAAATTTAAAAAAACAGAAAAAAAAATTCGATTAATTATTTATACAAATAAGCAGACAGAAGTAATTATATTGGAAGATAGAATTTAAATAAATTATCCTAAAAATTGAAATATATCGAGGAGTCTATGCCAAATATAACACTATATTCAGCAATTTTATGGAAGGTCTTGCATTATATATAAATAATAAAACTTTTATTTTTTTGGTTTCATTTGTTTAAATTTCTATTTTTATCAATAACAAAAAATAATTTTAAAAAAATGAACTGTTTTTTGCATTTGTATGATTAAGAATCGATATTTAAAATCCTTTTAGTACAGCTTAATTATTTTATGCACAATGCACCCATCTGTACGTAAGTGAGCATTTCTCAAACTGTGGGGCGCGCTCCCCGCCGTGATAACTATACGAGGGGAAACGAGCTTTTTGAAAAGTCGAAACCAAAAGGTAAAAAAATATTAACTTACTGAACGTTTTGAGAAACCAAATGCATTCTAACATAATAAGAAATAAATAGACATTTATACTGATATAATACACTAATAAATGTATCAGTACTGCACAATGCATTTTATAATTAATTTAGTAATACTAAGAACCAATTGAATCATTACCATTGACCCCATGGTCGTGTCATATATCAAATTATATACACAAATTAACACTTATCTTGATAATTTGTACCGTTTATGATTAATTCCTAAAATGCCGATTAAATGTTACGTGATTCGTTCCCCAATGTCACCGTTTTCCATGCGCGTAAGTTATATATGATGGGGGGTGACAGAAAAGGAACACAAATAGCATTGTTAAGATTCTTTCATTGCCTTCCAAAACCTACGGTATAATTTTACAGATAGTATTAAACAGAAAAGATCGTTCTTCGGAAAGACGTATATACAAGCCCGGGACAATGAACTCTTTAGATGAGAGAGACGTTAATAAACTCCGGTGGTACTTAAAGTAATATTGTAGCTTTATAGTCAAAGTATTGTATTATTGAATTCAATACATTGTTATTGTAAAGAGCTGGGTGCGAGGAAAATTATGATTGAATATTGGGTGGCAAATACTAAAAGTTTGAAAAGCACTGACGTAAGTAATAGGCCATTTCCTTATGTAAGAAGAATTGTTATACCAACACACGGAAGTTATACTCAAATTAACAATTAACAAATTATGAGTAGGGAAAAAAATCATAATTCATATTAATCCTCTAGAGTCACTTCTGAAACTCTGTTTAAAATAAATGGTAATGAAATTCGATGCATGTTATGAATTTAAAGTTTCAAGTGAAAGATTT
>BMAU01001435.1:0-24469 GCA_019973935.1 Trichonephila clavipes
GAAAAACTAACCAGGCCGAGTTTAAATACTCGCTCGATTTGCATTGCAGTTGCTGCCAACCACAAATCCACGAAACTCAAAGATCGAGGTTCGAATCGGTGTGCTTACTTTCATTGAGATCATGGAACGGGATTGGAAAAACAACACACAAGGAAGATCATAAAAATTTGGATCCGACCTTTTAAATGTCTAACAATCGGCCCCCCTTTTTTCCAATCTCGCACCATTATCTCTTACAAATCAGTAAATTAATTTTTTAATCTATAATCACATGTTACGCAATTTAACACAAAAAAATACGATTTTATTCACAATCTTTATTGTAATAAACAAACTAATATTTTAATCTTAAAGAAACAAAGGTCTTATTCTCTAAAAGAAATAATTTTCTACAAAATTCTACCAATTTTTTCTCTTTTACCATGGGTTTCGGTAAAAATGTCCGCCAAATTATTTTGGTACCTTTATATTTAATTTGGAAGGCAATCTTGTCGTATATCAAATTCCTTAGAAAATGATAACAGAACATCCGATATGTTTTTGTTCTATAATTTTCACACCGGTGACTTTGAAAAACTTCATAGCAGCTTCGTTGATTGTGTGTGTGTGTGTGTCACAAAACATTGCATTTTCACTTAATTCCAAATTCTAAACTTTTATTATCAATTACATTCCTTAGCCAAATGAATTCCTTAGCTGCTTCTTGTTATACTAACATACTCAGCTTCCATGGTCGACAGACTAACGGATTTTTGCTTGAAAGTTCGCCATGAAATTGGAGTTTCGTCTATAAAAGTTATGAACTCCTCCCCATCGACATCACTCGATCATCCCTTATTTGTAGCAAAATCCGGAGAGTCTCGAATAACATCTTAGTTTTAATGATTTAACTTTTGAAAGTTCTTAATTTATATTCTTGAGTGTATTTTAAATAACCTAATAATCTCAATAAGCAATTCCAATGTTTTATTCCCGGGTTTGCTTGGAATTGAGATAATACATTTACTGCATACATAATATCGGGTCTTGTGCGTATGGCAAACAAATGGCCAAAGATCCTACTAAATTTCTATAAGGAACTGTTAAAATTTCCTCCTCCTGTTCTCTTCGCTAGTTTTGGGTGAATCTAATTTGGAAAGAGCTTGACCTTTTGATATAGGTAATGAACTTTTACGGGATATTTATATTTTTCTTTTGTAAATTTCACATAACCTTTCGAAAGATGCCAAGATCTCTGATGTATCAACAGACTATCTCCGCCTCATTTCTTCGAAATTCTATTCCTAATAATTTCTCTTGTTTTACCCATAATTTTTATATATAAATCAAAATTTTTCTGCAATAATTGTAATACAAAATTTACGCTTTTCCATTTCTTTTTCCAAATATAACTACATGCACATCTACATAAAATAATAAAATTACATTGCCTTCTCAAACATATATACACAGGTAACTCCACTCTAGCTTCTTAAATTTTATTTTAATTAATTTATTTTTTCTAATTCCAAAAACCACTGGCGTCCACTCTGGTGGAGTCCATATATTGCTTTACGTAACTTACAACACTTTGTTATTATCAATTTCACATCCAGTTGGTTGCTTCCATGTAGATTACAGTATCTAAGTTAGCATATAAATGTAAGCATTAGTGATATCTACTCTTGAATATGCGTCCATTTCCACAAACATACACAGATGGGTGAAAAATAATCTTACACATATAGTAAAGTTAAGCTGACTGGACTAAATACCTCGTCAGATGACTCCATCACCTCGTAATTGCGTGTTACCTCGCGCAACTTAGCGGGCCTTGTCATCCTAACAATTTTATTATTTTCTTATCATATTTACTGGTATAAACCCAACGGTTTTCTAAAATTTTCTTTATATTATCCGGATGATCAGCTAAATCCCAAGCTTTACGTTCCTTCAGTGCGTTAATTTTTCTTTATCCATTGCATCATGCCATTTAGATGCGTCTCTGGATCTTACCGCCTGTTTGTAACAGGCGTTAGTAATAGTTACTTCAACCATAAGAGCTTCTTGTTGCTCTGACAAATCCTGAAAATCCCTGGAGTTCGGTGTTATTCTTTTCTAAAGATTAAATAAACTACAGGATCATAGCAATCAATATTATGCCTCTTACAGTATCTCTCTATTTCGTTAAAAGATTTCAATCGGGTTGCTTCCCCTTCTATACTATAATATACGTTAGATCCAGTTACTTTCCTACCTATATTTCCGAATCCACTTAACCTCTGTACATGGGATCAAGCTATGATTATCCGGAAGATACATCTGGTTTTCAGATGTTGAGGGCGTTTCCGTACTTGTCTTTGAAACTAAACGACTCGTTAATGAATCTTTTACTCTATCGAAATCATCCTCATCATCATAATAATCAGGAAGGTTTAAATTATAATCCAAGGTTACTATTAACTTTTTGTCTCAAAATTAATTCCCTCTTATTTTCATCGAGATCTTACATTAATAGTCTCGACTAATTTATTTTCCATCTATCAACCATATTCTATAACCCTTAGTACGTTGTGCGTATCCCATCATAATTCGCCATTTCGCACTTTTGCATATCGAATTTTTTCTCAATTTGTTTTGGCTCTACCAGCATATGCCAAACATCCAAAAGGTATTAGATGCAATACCGAGATGGTTTTCTACCTTCTGAGTCATTTTTCGAAAGGCGTTTTGTTACCGCCTTTGTGACAAATTCGATTCCAGGCATAAGTGAAACAAAGTAATGCTTCTCCCCAAAACTTATGGGGAACTTCACTAGAACTTAAGCAATGTTTTGATGCCACCCGGTAGAGCGGTTAGGGTTGAATCTCTCCGCGACCCCATTCATTTCTGGCGCATATGAATTTGTTACCTCATGCTTTATGCCCAGTTCTGTCGAAGAAATTATCCATATCCTTATTAAGCAAAAATTCCTAGTCCGCCATCAGTTCTAACTGCTATTACCTTTTTACTTAGAAAACGTTCTGCCTCGTTTCTGAAATCTTATAAACGTATGAAATACGTCAGATTTATTTCGGATGGGAAATACAGTCACCTTTCCTTGAATAATCGTCAAGTTATACTCAAGAAATATTTATTACCGCCTTGGCTTTCAGTTGGCATTGGACCACAGAGGTCCATATGCAACTAATTCAATGGACGTTTTGATCTTGCGGCCCCGTCTTTTGAATGAAACTCTCTTGGACTTTTGCTAATTTACACGGTATACAATGAGTCTTACCATTATCAAGTTAAGCGTGGGAGACCTTTTACACTATCACTCTTTACTAGTTTTTGCAAGTAATCGTTATTAACATGACAAAAGCGTTGATGCCATATTTCTATTGATCCGTTTTTTGTTTTAGCGGTTACATCACTAAAAGAGCTAATTTCTTTACTCTTTGGTATAATATAATGATCCGGCTTAAAAATACAAATTTTCATGGCGTGTCGCCGAGAACAATTTTATCCAGTCTTTATTAAAACATTAATTTTTACCTTCAGTACCCCACAAAATGCGCACCTTTACTTTCTAATCTGGAACCGGATAACAAATTTCTCCTCAACTTAGGATTAAATAAAATACATCAGTCAAAGTTATTTCATGAAAACTCCCCTTTGTTTACTCCCGAAATCTAAGTTGTACCGATTCTTCTACGACAACTTTTATCTCCGTTGCGCAATCTATTTACAGTTGTTATCGGCTTAAGATCTAAAATAAACTCTCAAGTCATTACAAAATGACTCGTGGCAGCAGTATCTATTACCCAAACACCTTTATCAGAGTTTTCTCCTTCCTCAAATAAGATACAACTAGTTACGAGTTGTTTATCTAGTTCTAAAAGATACATTCAGCTTCACAAAATCTTAAATTTATATTAAACTCTGTGTTATAAAAGTTTCATTTACAGTTGAAGGAGATTTTTCTAGAGACTTTTTCTCTTTACAGTTTACTTTAAGATGCCCGTACTTTATTACATACATAACACGGACCTATAGCAGTGCTTCAAACTTTCAATACTGGCGCCCCCTTTTCAATCACAATTTTTATCGCGCTCCCCTCATACATAATAATTTACCGAATGCAACAATAATGCACTTTACGATAAAGCAACAATATTTATTATAAACCGTACAAATTCATGACATAAGTATTAAATTTTGTATGTGTTACTTTAAGCAAAAAAGCAAGTAATAGGATAATTACTAAGTTATTTTTCCTTTCTCTCATATTTAAAATTGGAACATATTACAAAATGCGGTGTTGCTTAGAAGACAAAAATGATATCAAAGCAAATATAGATGAACTCAGAGGGTCAATTTCTTATCTTAAAATCTCCTTTCAAAACTTTGCTCTGTAAGAAAGCCCATGGAAGTAGCTAATAATAATTATTAAACTTGTTCTTAATTTAGTATTAATTAATTAGTCAAGTAAAAATACTCTGTGCACCACTCATACATTAAAGGCAGTGTTTCTCAAACTTCAATACTGGCGACCCAATTTTTTCAATAATAATTTTTGTCGCGCCCCCCTGTACAACAATAATGTATTTACTGCAATAAAAATGCACTTTGAGAGAGACGCTAAAAGTTACAATACGATCTTAATTAAAACCGTACAAATTAATACGATAAGTATATTAAATTTTGTGTATATGTAACTTTTAAGTATATATATATATTTTAAAAAAAGAAAATTACTTAAAAATATATATTACTTTACTTATTATGTTATTTTTCTTTTCTCTAATTTTAAATTGGAACAGATCGCAAAATGATATATTTAATTAAAAGATTTATTTCCTTCAGCATTCCTTTCTTTCTCAAATTACAAATGTCATTTTTGAAAAATAGTCTAGTCAATGTTGCTCTAATCATATCCATCACATCTGGCATTATAGGGTACGTTTGCGTGAGTCTGGGCAACCTATCGGACGTCTGCGCAAAACATGTGTAAATGCTTTTCCTCATACAATTCCAGTCAGTTTTGGTCGACTCGATACTCCTATAGCTACCGAATCTAGCTTGAATGTACATTTTTTTTTTAATTTCCACGTTAATTGTAATTCACGGTAATTAAGTATTTACGGCAGTAGATTAAAACAATATCATACGCTACATTTTTAAAGTCGGGCAAACATTCGACCATAATAAAGAATCAACAAGTACACAGACTAACGAGCATGGTTCCGAAAATTAAAATCAAGGCGATCTTTTAAAAATACTAAATTTTGGATTTACCACTACTGAAGTAAAATGATGGAAAAAAGCCCCAGCTCGATATGTGTTAAAACTTACAAATCTGTAGAACAACATGTGAAAGTTGTTTTAAAACATGTAAAATCATTTAGCCATGTTGGCAAATAATTTTAAAAAGTATTTTCTGGATGAGAACAGCTTGGTAGCAAGTTACGAGTGGATTAGGGATCTATTTCAAGATACTCCAGAAGGGCTCTCAACTTCCGAAGAAGAAATCTTCATAGATTTCACATTCAGTGAAAAAATTAAAAGGCAATTGTGTAAAAATTGCTCTTTGAATTTGGGGTAGAGGTGGATGAGGAATTATCTGTACTGAAAACAAAAGCACTTCGTATACTATTACCATTTTCAGCATCCTACCTTTTTTCAAACCGGATTTTCTGCAGTGGATGCCTTGAAGACAAAATATAGATCTCAGCTAAATATAGAAAAAAAAAACTCTTTAGAGTGTCAATTTTGATATTAAACCTTTCCTTTGAAAACTTTCCTCTACAAGACAAGCCTAAGTGGAAGTCCCTTTCAATAATTATTAAACTTGTTCTTAATTTAGTAATAAGATTGATTAAATATTAACGTCGCACTGGTTCAGCTGCACGAGGGCTTTTGACGACGGACCACGTAATTTTGAACCATGGTTAGTGACGTGGATGACACTTTGAGATGCACCCCTCTCTCCTAACTACCACACCACACCAACGGGAAAACGTTTCAACTCTCAACAGATTTAACGTGCATATCGCTGCCCTACACGGCGGGTCTTTAGTGGTACTGGGCTCAATTCGTGACGCAAGCCACGATCTGATACCTATACCACTCGGCTACCGCGGCCAAATTCAGTAATAAGAAATTATTATAAATACCTTCTTCAGTACTGATACATCAAACGTATACTGGCTGAAACACCGACTCTTCGCACGAGTTCATTTTTTAAAAAAATAAAACATTATTCTTGATATAATAGCTGAACTGTAAGAGAGAGTAAAACTGTGTGCACGACATTGTATACAAAAATGTAAAACGTTTTTTTAGATAAATGCTATAATTTGTAAATAACTGTTTTAAAAAGAACTGTAATTTTAAACCTCACACAATTAGCATTTAGAATTAATGTTAAATTATGAAAAAAGAATATAAATTCCGATGAAGAATAATTGTGTTACTTTTTAACATTTAAAAGCGAGAAGACTTCAAAATGTTTTAACCCGGGAGCAGGCACGTACTCGATACTAACATTAATGGTAGTGCGGGGGACTCAGTCACCACAATCATTTGTTTAATCAAATCGGAATTCTAGTGAATATTTTAATTTATAGAAAGTATACTTACCTTCTTTCAAGAACTATTCAATTATTTGATGATTTGAGAAAAACCAATAAAACTGAACTAAAATGATTCAAAAGTACATGACCATAATAAAATACGCCAATCAGGCACTTTTCACTAATATTACAGAAATGTTAAATCAATCAATTCTTTTTCCAAATATCGTAAAACTCTTTTTTATTTACAATTTCCCTAAGTGAAAAACAGACGCATAAAAGATGGGATGGAATTAATGTTGATTGATTGATTGAATATTAACGTCGCATTGTTCAGCTACACGAGGGCTTTGGCGACGGACCACGTAATTTTGAACCGTGGTCAAGTGACGTGGACGACAGGCTGAGCTGGCACCCCCTCTCCTAACTACCACACCACACCACGGGAATTAATGTTGAATAACCATACCATATAGATTGAAAGGTCAATCAAATGATTAGCAAACGTACTATGCAGCCTGGCTGAAAAGTGAATCAAGTCTTCCTTTTCTTTTCTACAACTAATGTACAGTATTTCAATAATAATTACAGTGATGAATTGTTTACCTTCTTAGAATTTTCTCAGGATCTGGGTTTCGTTTTTTCTATTAACGAGTAATATTTTTATGTTAAAACGTAATAAAAAAAATCTCTTATTGTGAAATACAGCAAATAAAACAAAATGTTTTTTTTCTTTAATTTGGTTTGGGATCAAAGATAGCTATTTGATGACGGAAAAAAGCCAGATAATAAACATAAATTATGTCAGTGTTGTTGTGTGTATTTTTTTTTATTATGGAAGAAAGAATTTTGTTTTACTTCTCTTTCCGGTTATTTTTTTTAAAAAAAATCTTTAAACTTTCGATACGCTCGCGCCCCCCTTGTAGGGTCATCGCGCCCCCCCAGGGGGGCGCGCCCCACACTTTGAGAAACACTGACCTATAGTCTTAATAGATTGTTTAACATTTTTAATAGTTTTACAGTTAAATACCTTACCACCTTTCTTTTGGTAATCATTCTTGCCATTTGGATCTCCATGAGCTGCAGCCGTAGCACCAGGTAACGTCTTCGACTTCTTCGAAGTGAAACTGCTCAAGTAAGCATTCTCCGCTTTCTCCAAATCTTGTTTCATCAACTGAAGACGATTGGCTTCTAATATCAGCTCTGCTTCAATTTTGACAACTCTGAAGTCCTCTTCTTTCCATCTGTAGATTTGTTGCACGGTAGACTGGAATTCCTGAGGAAGCCACCTTATTAATTGAAATCCTATGTACAGGTCGTCCAATTTATGACCCGCTTTTTGTAGTCTGGTTGCCGCTGTCTTTACACGAGATATGAAGATTCCAACATCTTCCCCTGGCTGGTATTTTGTTCCAAAAAATTGATCTAATAGTTGAATTACTCTTGCTCTTGTGACTGGTTCGAAGTGATCTTTTAATATCTTCCATGCCGCTACTCCGTCAGTTGTTTCCGTTATCAGATTTTTCAAATCTGAACTCATGTTAGTATAGATCAACGTATAACATCTATCCTTACGAAGTTGTAGATCTAATTTTTCCTTGTATGTTGCCTCTTCATCAGGTTGCTCTGGCTTGGTCTGTATTATAAACTGCCAGCAACCATAATGCATTAAGAGTACTTGCATATCATGCTTCCACGTGTTCCAGTTGTTTTGAGTCAACACTGATATCTGGTTGTTAAACTCCATACCTGTTACTCGATTTAGCGTACTAGCAACAGAATTCATAAAAAAATACTTCTAGACTGGAACAGTATTTAAATAGACAAAGTTCATGGCCTGGTTCAATAGCTTAGCCTGTCTCGACACAGTACATGGACTGGGCCCATAACCAAATTTGATACACTTATTGGTAAACTAATTTAAATTTTGCAAAGCTAGCAGTGAAATTTATGTGTCGAGGAGGCATGAAGACGAAAAAACAGTTTCTTAAAATTGGCCTTTAATAATCAATCCTAAAGTCACTGCGCTCGTTACTGGAGCGATAAAAAAACAATAAGTTCAAAAATCAACATTACCAGAGAGACATCCGATTCGAAACGTTTTCTAATATTGTAAATGAATTTCTAATCAAAATGGTGATGCAACCTGCAGTTACGAATTTGCCAACCAGCCGCTCTCCTCTAGAGTTAAACCACTCACACTTCTTATATTTCTGTTTCTCCTTCCTTTTCCGAAAAACTAACATGAGCCGAGTTTAAATACTCGCTCGATTTTGCATTGCAGTTGCTGCCAACCACAAATCACGAAACTCAAAAGATTGGGTTCGAATCGGTGTGCTTACTTTCATTGAGATCATGGAACGGGATTGGAAAACAACACAAGGAGATCATAAAAATTTGGATCCGACTTTTAAATGTCTAACAATATATATATATATATATATATATATATATATATATATATATATATATATATATATATATATATGTGTGTGTGTGTGTGTGTGTGTGTGTGTGTGTGTGTGTAAAGATAATTAAATTAGATTAAAAATTAAATTCCCTATCTAGCACTTGACTCAGCTTTCTCAGTTCCCATCTTCAAGTATCAAACTAATCACCCATTTATTTCTTCCGAACATATGGCCTAGCCAATAAACATGTCTAATTCCAGATCGTTAGATTTAATAGTCAACATATGTCAGCATTAACTTGCAAGCACCATCTTGAAAGCAGCGATACTTACCATATGTTTTCAAGTGTTATCCACTTGAAACCCACCACCATGGGTGCTTTTTTTTTTTTTTTCCTCCCTGCTCTCAGTGTCAGAACAGATGTACAAATGAAAGAATAAATGTCGTCTTTTCACTTTCTAACTTTAATCTGATACTGTCTTAAAAAATCATGACAGAATTAAAGCCGGCAGGATCTTTTGTCTGCTATCTTAATGTAAAAAACTAATCTTTTTTATAAAATATTTTAATATAAAAACGAAAGCCAACTGCAGTAATAACTGATATGAAGAATTTTAGGGAAGACTGACGGCACTCTACATTTGTTAGTTGAGGACGTTGGGTTACCAGAATTAATCTATGATACGGAAAAAGAAACGCGCTAGTAATCCCCGAAAGAACATCACTCTTACCGCCAAAGAAATAGAATCATCCTCTTCTCCTAACAAGATTTCAGAAAGTCATACTTCAAAAATGGAAACAATGAATGAAATTAAAATTAAGCAAGAAGAGAATTTAGATGCTGATGAAGAAAAATTACAACAACCTATAACCATTATTAAAAATGATATTCGATTTGAAGATCTACAGACATTTTTCCAAAAATATAACCTGGAAATACCCATCCAAACATTCATTAGAAATTTTGAAAGTACGTGCGATTCCTTCAATATACCAGAGAAACAGAAAATCCTATTTATAATCAAGTTAGTAGATGGAGCTGTGAAGACTTACATCCAATCACAATCTTTCCCTAAAAGTTTTTACGAACTGAAAAATAATTTAATACGTGAATTCGGAACACAAGTCATTCCAGCGGAGATTCATCTTCAATTATCTAAAACAGAAAAAACCTCAAAAAGAGACCACATAGAATATTTCTACAGAGTAAAAGAAATCATCCCGGATAAACATGGAAGAAGCTGAAAAATATTACATCATAAGAGGATTAAAAGAAACTAGAGCCATAGAAATACAGTTACAAAGCTGCAGCAACATAGAAGAACTGAAGGAAAAAATGAAACTCTTGGATATCCAAGAAAATCAAAAATCAAGTAAGAATGAAGTTATATACCCAAAGTATCAATGACAAGAATACCTTATCATACGAATCAATTTGCCCATAGACAACAATATGGAGGATGGAATTGGAGAAATGACCAATCTCAACACCGGATACCATAACCAATACAAGATATAAGGTATACTCTCCTCAGTTTCCATCACCTTATCATCACCCTTCCTTTTCACTTCAGCGGTCGACCCTATATCCGAGAAACCAACGATTTCCACAACGACCGACAGTTTTGCGACCCAATGCTCCAACTTTCTACCCCCGTCAAAGAACACAAAACAATAATACGGTATTCCAACCTCATCAAACATGAGAACTTATGATCATCCAGGGAAGAATCAACTTCAAACAAGTTGATGTCCTCTTGGATACAGGATCAAGAGAGAGAGAGTGTCAATATTATTCTAAAAAATATAATATCACAAATCAAGGGATACCACAATGTAGAGTATATCAAAACAAAAATTGCCACCATCAATGGAGAAATTGAGGTGAGTGAGGCAATTACTTTACAATTGAAAATAGGAGAAATTATTGAAAATATTAAATTCCTCATAGTAAATGTAGAACTGAAATATTTAATAATTTCTAATAAAACTATGAGTAGTTTTGAATTAAATATTAATTTTAGTGATTATAAAATTTTTCAAAGAAAACAAATTTTAAAAAATTATGAATCTAAGAAAAATATTAAAGGAAATGAAACTCTTAAATTTAGTAATAATAAAATTATCACTAAGAAAACTGATAATGTGTTTAATATAGAAGTAATTCTAATAGTGATTATGATATTATTAATATGATTATTGATAAATAAAAAACATGTCTTTGCTAAAAAATAAGTTTGATGTGGGTGAGTTAAAACGTAATTCTCCTAAAATAATACCTTAGAATTACCCATTGCAAATCGACCATATAGGACATCTTTTAAAAGATGATACGGAAATAAAAAGCAATTAGATGCATTATTGAAAGCAGGAATAATAAAACCATCTTATAGTTCTTACACTCGCTGCCCCTATAACATTGACTTTTAAAGAAGGAAGGGATAATGCTCGTACACGATTATGTATCGATTACAGAAAGCTAAATGCTATCACAAAATTAGATGCAGAGCCAATTCCCCGAATAGATGCAGTTTTAGACAAATTAACACATGCAAAATTTTTCTCAACCATCGACCTATGTAGTGGTTATTGGCACATTAAATTAGATGATAATGAATCTGAAAAACTTGCATTTACATCAAATTACGGTCTTTTTTCAATTTAATCGCTTGCCTTTTGGATATAAAAAATTTTTTCCAGCTATATTTCGAAGAGCTATTAGACAGATTTTAAATAAATACCAAATAAAATTTGCATTAAATTATTTTGACGAATAATAGTATTTTCGGAATCAATTGAAGAACATGCAAAACATTTAGAGGAAATTTTTAAAATTTGTGGAATAGAAAATATTAAATTAAAATTATCAAAGTGTAAATTTGCAAAAGATACAATTGATTTCTTAGGATATGAAATAAAACAAGGGTCATACACTCCAAATAATACAAATGTCGAAATAATTAAAAAAACTTTTACCCCCTAGAAATGTAAAGGATTTACAAAGATTTCTTGGTAGTATTAATGTCTATTATAAATTCATTCCTCAATATGCAAAATTAAGAGAATGCCCTTAAATAATCTTCTTAAAAAGAATCAAAATTGGAATTGGACCCCAGAATGTCAACAATCTTTTCAAAAACTTAAAGACAGCTTAATTTCAAAGCCCATTTTAGCTATATTCAATCCAAATTATCCCTGTCATCTTTATGTCGATGCATCGAAAACTACAATCTCATGTATCCTCAAACAACAAAAACCCAATGAAAATCTGTTAGACATTTAAAAAAAGTCGGATCCAAATTTTTATGATCTCCTTGTGTTGTTTTTCCAATCCCGTTCCATGATCTCAATGAAAGTAAGCACACCGATTCGAACCCGATCTTTCTGAGTTTCGTGATTTGAGGTTGGCAGCAACTGCCATGCAAATCGAGCTAGTATTTAAACTCGGCTCATGTTAGTTTTTCAAAAAAAGGAAGGAGAAACGGAAATATAAGAAGTATGTGAGTGATTTAACTCTTAGAGGGAGAGAACAACTGGTTGGCAATGCAACTGCAGGTTGCATCACCATTTTAGATTAGAAATTAATTTTATAATATTAGAAGACGGTTCGAATCGGATGTCGCTGGTAATGTTGCTTTTTGAACTTATTGTTTTTATCGCTCCAGTAACGAGCGTAGTGACTTTATGATTGATTATTAAAGGCCAATTTTAAGAAACTGTTTTCGTCTTCATGCTCCCCTCGATACATAAATTTCACTGCTAGCTTTGCAAAATTTAAATTAGTTTATCAATAAGTGTAACAAATTTGGTTATGGGCCCAGTCCATGTACTGTGTCGAGGCAGGCTAAACGGTTGAACAGGCCATGAACTTTGTCTATTTAAATACTGTTCCAGTCTAGAACTATTTTTTATGAACTCTGTTGCTAGTACTCTAAATCGAGTAACAGGTATGGAGTTTAACAACCAGATATCAGTGTTGACTCCAAATAACTGGAACACGTGGAAGCATGATATGCAAGTACTCTTAATGCATTATGGTTGCTGGCAGTTTATAATACAGACCAAACCAGAGCAACCTGATGAAGAGGCAACATACAAGGAAAAATTAGATCTACAACTTCGTAAAAGATAGATGTTATACGTTGATCTATACTAACATGAGTTCAGATTTGAAAAATCTGATAACGGAAAACAACTGACGGAGTAGCGGCATGGAAGATATTAAAAGATCACTTCGAACCAGTCACAAGAGCAAGAGTAATTCAACTATTAGATCAATTTTTTGGAACAAAAAATACCAGCCAGGGGAAGATGTTGGAATCTTCATATCTCGTGTAAAGACAGCGGCAACCAGACTACAAAAAGCGGGTCATAAATTGGACGACCTGTACATAGGATTTCAATTAATAAAGGTGGCTTCCTCAGGAATTCCAGTCTACCGTGCAACAAATCTACAGATGGAAAGAAAAGAGGACTTCAGAGTTGTCAAAATTGAAGCAGAGAGCTGATATTAGAAGCCAATCGTCTTCAGTTGATGAAGCAAGATTTGGAGAAAGCGGAGAATGCTTACTTGAGCAGTTTCACTTCGAAGAAGTCGAAGACGTTACCTGGTGCTACGACTGCAGCTCATGGAGATCCAAATGGCAAGAATGATTACCAAAAGAAAAAGAAAAGTGGTAAGGTATTTAACTGTAAAACTATTAAAAATGTTAAACAATCTATTAAGACTATAGGTCCGTGTTATGTATGTAATAAGTACGGGCATCTTAAAGTAAACTGTAAAGAGAAAGTCTCTACCAAAATCTCCTTCAAATGTAAATGAAACTTTTAACACAGAGTTTAATATAAATTTAAGATTTTGTGAAGCTGAATGTAGTCTTTAGAACTAGATAAACAACTCGTAACTAGTTGTATCTTATTTGAGGAAAACTCTGATAAAGGTGTTTGGGTAATAGATACTGCTGCCACGAGTCATTTTTGTAATGACAAGAGTTTATTTTTAGATCTTAAGCCGATAACTAACATGAAAATGTCGTTAGCAACGGAGGATAAAGCAAGTTGTCCCGTAGAAAGGAATCGGAACACTTAGATTTCGGGTAAAATATAAGGGGAGTTTTCATGAAATAACTTTGACTGATGTATTATTTAATCCTAAGTTGAGGAGAAATTTATTATCCGGTTCCATATTAGAAAGTAAAGTGCGCATATTGTGGGTACTAAAGGTAAAATTAATGTTTTTAATAAAGACTGGATAAATTGTTCTCGGCGACACGCCATGAAAATTTGTATTTTTAAGCCGGATCATTATATTATACCAAAGAGTAAAGAAATTAGTTTTTAGTGATGTAACCGCTAAAACAAAAAACGGATCAATAGAAATATGGCATCAACGCTTTTTGTCATGTTAATAACGATTACTTGGTAAAACTAGTAAAAATGATAGTGTAAAAGGTCTCCACGCTTAACTGATAATGGTAAGACTCATTGTATACCGTGTAAATTAGCAAAGTCCAAAGAGAGTTTCATTCAAAAAGACGGGGGCCGTAAGATCAAAACGTCCATTGGAATTGTTGCATATGGACCTCTGTGGTCCAATGCCAACTGAAAGCCAAGGCGGTAATAAATATTTCTTGAGTATAATTGACGATTATTCAAGAAAGGTGACTGTATTTCCCATCCGAAATAAATCTGATGTATTTCATACGTTTTATAAGATTTCAGAAACGAGCAGAACGTTTTCTAAGTAAAAGGTAATAGCAGTTAGAACTGATGGCGGACTAGAATTTTGTAATAAGGATATGGATAATTTCTTGACAGAACTGGGTATAAAGCATGAGGTAACAAATTCATATACGCCAGAAATGAATGGGGTCACGGAGAGATTCAATTTAACCGCTCTAGATGGCATCAAAACATTGTTTAAGTCTAGTGAAGTTCCCCATAAGTTTTTGGGGAGAAGCATTACTTTGTTTCACTTATGCGTGGAATCGAATTTGTCACAAAGACGGTAACAAAACGCCTTTCGAAAAATATTCAGGTAGAAAACCATCGGTATTGCATCTAAAACCTTTTTTGGATGTTTGGCATATGCTGGTGTGCCAAAACAAATTAGAAAAATTCGATATGCGTGCGAAAATGGGAATTATGATGGGATACGCACAACGTACTAGGGTTATAGAATATGGTTGATAGATGAAAATAAATTAGTCGAGACTATTAATGTAAGATTCGATGAAAATAAAGGGAATTAATTTTAGACAAAAAAGTTAATTTAAAAATTAAAAGTTGGATATAATTCAAACCTTCCTGATTATTATGATGATGAGGATGATTTTGATAGAGTAAAAGTTTCATTAACGAGTCGTTTAGTTTCAAAGACAAGTACGGAAACGCCCTCAACATCTGAAAAACCAGATGTATCTTCCGATAATCATAGCGATCCCATGTACAGAGGTTAAGTGGATTCGAAATATAGGTAGGAAAGTAACTGGATCTAACGTATATTATAGTATAGGGAAGCAACCACGATTAAAATCTTTTAACGAAATAGAGAGATACTGTAAGAGGCATAATATTGAGGTATGATCCTAGTTTATTTAATTTTAGAGAAAAGGATAATATCGAACCAGGGATTTTCAGATTTGTCAGAGCAACAAGAAGCTCTTATGGTTGAAGTAATTATTCCTATTTGTTACAAACAGGCGATAAGATCCAGAGACGCATCTACATGGCGTGATGCAATGGATAAAGAAATTAACGTAATGATGGAACGTAAAGTTTGGGATTTAGTTGATCATCCGGATAATATAAATTTTAAAACCGTTGGGTTTATACCATTAAATATGATGAAAATAATAAAATTGTTAGATACAAGGCCCGCTTATAGTTGCGCGAGGTAACACACAATTACGAGGTGAGTCATTTGACGAGGTATTTCACAATACAAATTAGAACTTTCAAAAGTTAAATCATTAAAAACTAAGATGTTATTCAGACACAGATTTTGCTACAAATAGGGATGATCGAGTGTCGATGGGAGGGTTCATAACTTTTATAGACGAAACTCCCAATTTCATGGCGAACCTTCAAGCAAAATCCGTTAGTCTGTATCGACCATAGAAGCTGAGTATGTTAGTTTAACAGAAGCAGCTAAGGAATTCATTTGGCTAAAGAATGTAATTGATAATAAAAGTTTAAATTTGGAATTAAGTGAAAATGTAATGTTTTGTGATAATCAAGCTGCTATAAGTTTTCAAAGTCACCGGTAGAAATTGTAGAACAAAAACATATCGATGTTCATTTATCATTTTTAAGGAATTTGATATACGACAAGGTTTTCCAAATTAAAATATATAGGTACCAAAAATAATTTGGCGGGACATTTTTACCAAACCCATGGTAAAGAAAAATAATTGTTAGAATTTTGTAGAAAATTATTTTTAGAGAATAATATATAGACTTTGTTTTTTTAAGATTAAAATATTGCTTGTTTATTACAATAAAGATTGTGAATAAAATGTATTTATTGTGTTAAATTGTATAACATGTGATTATAGATTAAAATTAATTTACTGATTTGTAAGAGATAATGGTACGAGAGATTGGAAAAAGGGGGCCGATTGTTAGACATTTAAAAAAAGTCGGGATCCAAATTTTTATGATCTCCTTGTGTTGTTTTTCCAATCCCGTTCCATGATCTCAATGAAAGTAAGCACACCGATTCGAACCCGATCTTTTTTGAGGTTTCGTGATTTGAGGTTGGCAGCAACTGCCATGCAAATCGAGCTAGTATTTAAACTCGGCTCATGTTAGTTTTTCAAAAAAAAAAGGAAGGAGAAACGGAAATATGCTAGTATGTGAGTGGTTTTAACTCTAGAGGGAGAGAACAACTGGTTGGCAATGCAACTGCAGGTTGCATCACCATTTTAGATTGAAATTAATTTTATAATATTAGAAGACGGTTCGAATCGGATGTCGCTGGTAATGTTGCTTTTTTGAACTTATTGTTTTTATCGCTCCAGTAACGAGCGCGTGACTTTATGATTGATTATTAAAGGCCAATTTTAAGAAACTGTTTTTCGTCTTCATGCCTCCTCGATACATAAATTTCACTGCTAGCTTTGCAAAATTTAAATTAGTTTACCAATAAGTGTAACAAAATCAACATCCGATTGCATTCCACTCGAGATGACTGAGAAATTATGAAATTAATTATACAATAACTGAATTAGAATGCTTAGCTATAATAGATAGTTTAGATAAATTCCATTGCTATCTTCATGGATCTCATTTCACAGTTCATACCGATCATAATGCATTAGTTTGGCTTATAAAAATTTCAAAAATCCCACGGGTAGACTTTTTAGATGGTCTTTAAAAGCTTCTATGTATGATTTTGATATAAAATATAAGAAAGGTAGCACTAATGTTGAAGCTGATATGTTAACAAGAAATCCTATTGCTTATCATGTAATTAATACACCCCCAGAACCTTTATTAGATATCAATGAAACAAGTCATTTTCAAAATATAGAAAATACATCAGCTCCTAAATGTTTTAAGAGAGATGGTGTTTTTGTAGTTAAAAGACAAGGTTTAACTAAAATAATTGTACCCAAAGCTTCCTAAGAGTGAAATTTAATGGAAACAACTCATAAATACACTCTGTCGCAAAAAAAATATATGCACCCAGAAGAAATTGAGCTACATTCACGAAATTTGGTATGCATGTAGTGTATATGAAAATAAACAAATGATTAAAATTCAGAACAAAATATCATTTTATTAAGCGGTTACAGCTTGCAAAAAGGTTAAAAATCAGTAAGTAGTAAAGCCACCTCTGGCAGCTATACAAGCCATTGGCGGTATCGATTCAATTAGATCACTTATGACCCCTGTGGAAGATCCGCCATAGTCTTTGCACCTGCGCAGTTAATTCTCCTGTATCTCGGGACGGCTGCGGTGCCTTCCCAGCACGTCCAGACATGCTCTATTGGCGAAAGATCTGGTGACCTGGCAGGCCAGGGGTAGGGACGTCATATCCTTGAAGACATTGTTCGGAGAGTCGCGCAGTATGTGGACGAGCATTATCCTGTTGATAAATGGCACCTGGGCGACTTGATAGCATGGGTAGCACAATCGGCGTTAAATATCGTCCACGTATCTGCGAGCTGTCAAAGTGCCTTGAAGGACCACTAAAGATGATCGTGTGTCCCAAGAAATTGCTCCCCACACTGTCACACCTTGTGAAATTGCTGTATGCCGCTCGACAATAAATGCCGGATCGGACCGCTGGCCGGTGCGCCTCCAGACACGTGTGCGGTGGTCATCAGCACTGAGACTGAATCGGGATTCATCACTGAAGATGACACGTCTCCAGTCTGTCACACTCCAAGTTGCCCGAGGTCGGCAAAATCCAGTCGACACTGCCTATGATGTGGGGTCAGTGGTAAAGCGTCTTAGCGGACGTCGGCCCTCAAGCCAACTTCGGTCAGTCGTCTCATATGGTTTCTCTTGATGGCACTGGATGTCTGGAAGGAGTAAGTGGCGTTGAATCGATGCTAGCGACGTTGTTGGTGCCGAAGTGGCCACTCTTCTGATTGCACGATCTTTCGCGATCATTTGTGTTCCTGGGACGTCCTGACCCTCCGCGACGGTACACTCTACCTTCTGTGATCCACTGTTGCCAACACCGAGCAACTACCATATCGATCCGACCGAGGTGGCGGCCGATACGTCTATTCGACCAACCTGCTCCTCTGAGGCCTATTATACGGCCCTATCAAAGTCCGTCAGCTGCTCGTACTGCCGCCGGTTACGTCTTAGAGGCATCCTAAGTCTCAATATCGTCTATCAAAGTCATCAGATTCGTTTGGATAGCCGTACGGCGCTCGTACTCATGCTCTTAAACTCTCCCAGTTGCGCAACTAATATGCGCATAGCACACTTAGCCTTGTCTCATTGGTTTCGAAATTTTAATCATTTGCATATCTCTTTACCAGACTACATTCTTGCCGAGTTTTCGTTATTGTAGCTTGATTTCTTCTGCGCATATATTTTTTATGACAGAGTGTATTTGGCCACCCTAGGTGTAGCTACCATGTTAAAAATTAATATCACCACAATATTATTGATATACATTATTACTGATATACGAAATTGAGGAAACACTGTGAAACTTTTCAAATAAATAAGAAGTCACATCAGAGAGAAAATACGGACTGATGCAATCACTTCCCCTTTGTGAAAAACCCTTTGAACTTTATCGATAGATAGTGCAGGTGGTTTAAATTATTACAACTCTCTGTTAAAAATATTTACACATTATTATTGATCATGCAACTAGGTACATTTGGACTTTCCATCAAAAAATGCAACAACAGATACTTATATAAATTGTTTAGACAAATCTTTCAGAATCACATACCGGAAAAAAATTTTAAGTGATAGAAATACTGCGTTCACCTCTTCAAAATTTAAGCATTTTTTAAAACATAATAATATCACTCAATTATTAACTACTTCTCTCAGACCACAAACCAATGGAAGGTGGAACGGGTAAATAAAACCATCATTACCCGCTTAAAATGTGAAAGTAGTAATAGTTCAAATATCCCATGGACAAAAAATTCTAGAAAAAGTAACCCATCAGTATAATCAAACTCCACATACAATAACAGGTTTCCTCCAACCTACTTAATGTATGGTAATTTACCTTTCGAAATTTCGCTAAAAGGTAATGAGATATATCCTCCCTAGAAGAAGCAAGAATATTAGCCAAAAAGAAAGAACAGAACAATATTATAAAAAAATAAGATTAGATATGATAAAAAAATTTCAGGAAGCTGATTTCAAGGTTGGTGACTGCAATGTATGAGGAATTTCAATACCCCAATACAAAGGAAATTAAGTCCCATATTCAGGCCCTTATACCGTTTTAAGAAAATGTTCTGATGTATTATTTGAAATTGATAGACCCAATGCCCTTAATAAAACTGAGACTGAATTGGTTCATTCAGTTCGTTCAAGACATTTTCATCCCTCTGAAAATTTTCAGTTAAATTACATTCCAACAAAATACCCATAATAATGAGAAAGAAGATAATAACTAAAAGAAACATCTTACATGTACAGAAATAACTGAGTTCTGCTTAACAAGACTTTCGGCGAAAAAGAATAATATATTATATGTGATATGGTATTTAATTTTTATAATATAGTTGTATTTATAAATGAGATATTTTCTTTTATATTTTAATTGAGAAAACAAAGTATATAGGTTTTCTCTCTCGTCTCTCTCTCTCTCATACAAAATTTTGAGAAATTTTAATATACTTCTCATAATTTTATCTTAAGATGTCGAATGAGTTAAGAGTTATGATAGAAATTGGTGTTTTAAAGTGAAAGATATAAATTAAGTTTTTAGAAAAATGACTAATGAGAGAAACTCATACTAGAGATATTGATTTTTATAAGAAACAAAAGTAAAAGTCAAGTTGTATTCTTTTTCTCCATTGAATTCAATTGTTTTGTTAATTATTTTATTCAGCAGTAATCTTATTGCATGTCATTTAATTTTTTTAATTTTGAAATTGTGTGTTTTGATATACCGGCCATATATCAGGATTCACTATTCTCTAAATTCTTTCCTTATCTAAAATTAAAATTAATTTAATAACTTGAAGTTTATTTTTGGATATTACACAGTGGATAAGGCGAGAATACAATCATTATAATTTTGTATATGTCTCGAAACATTAAGAGGACAAACTTGTTTAGTTTGATATGTACACCTCTCATTGTTTCTTATCAGTATATCTGAACATCTGTGAGTTGATGACGCAGATTTCTTAGAGAGATGTGTTCAAAAATTAAGTAAGGTGATACAGTTTTATTAGTGAATGTGTGATGCAAGAGAAACTCAAGAATTTTTTGTCTATGAAACGTATTTTTAGAAGGTTACGGAAAGATTCAAAATATTGCATGCGATATTAAGTTACAATGAATATTGTGAAAATTTTCAGAAATACTAAAAGTTATTATTGAAGTGAGTCCACTTTTTCCGACTCAAAATAATAAAAAGAGCTCTTATATTCTTATAATTTTTATATTTTTATAACCCATATGAAATAAAACATTGTTTATTGTGTTGGATAGTGCATAGAAGTTGTGTGTATACACCGTTTTCATATTATTAATAATTTCATTTTATTAGTGTCTATATATTTTTTATCTTTTAAAAAATGTATTTCATATATGCAAAATGTGTGTAACAATATAAGGGTATTACTACGATGGCGCCAGAGTAGATTTTTATACAAAATTATTATTTTAACATTTGTATGATTTCATGTATTTTTATATTTACTATCTTATTGTTTGATATATTATTTTCCAACATAATTTTTTGAAAATATCTACCAGCTATAATACGAATCTATTATTATGAAGGAATAGGAGGAAACGCGCAAGCTCTTATTCTAGATATCAAATAGATTTGAACAAGCTAATCTTCATTTATATGTATGGAAATTCAGTTTTTATCAATTAATATGTTGGAAGTGTCCTTACTGTGTTTGTTGTTATAGTTTTCGTTTATTGTATTGCTTTTTGATTTTAGTATTACTATTGCTTAAATATTTCTACTGTGTTTAATATGTCTTTCTAAATAATGTTATGTATTGTTTTGTGTTTATTGAAAATTGATTAAGTTTGTAAAGAGAGAAAACCACGCCATGACTCTCTTTTTTAAAATTGGGGCAAATGTAAGGATAATTAAATTTGATTAAAAATTAAATTCCCTATCTAGCACTTGACTCATCTTTCTCAGTCCCATCTTCAAGTATCAAACTAGTCACCCATTTATTTCTTCCGAACATATGGCCTAGCCAATAAACATGTCTAATTCCAGATCTTTAGTTTTAATAGTCAACATATGTCAGCATTAACTTGCAAGCACCATCTTCAAAGCAGCGATACTTACCATATGTTTTTCAAGTGTTATCCACTTGAAACCACCACCATGGCGTGCTTTTTTCCTCCCTGCTCTCAGTGTCAGAACAGATGTACAAATGTAAGAATAAAGGTCGTCTTTTCACTTTTCTAACTTTAATCTGATTCTGTCTTAAAAAATCATGACATATATATAGTATAATAAAGTAAAATAAATTACCTAGTGAAAAAGTAGTATAACCTACAATGCCAAAGAAGAAAAAATTTGAGTTCAATAGGCATAACAAATGTAGATACAAAAAGAGTCTTAGGACTAAAATGGAGACGTATTATGATTTCTAGAGCTGTCACTGAATTAGGCCAGCGATTTAGGGTTAATCAATGCTTTATGGATCCACCTTCCCCCAGCAGAAATTTTCGACATAGTAGAAAGAAAACAGAGCCTTGTTGAAAAGTTAAGCCTATTCCTAACACACGAGGATGATAAACCAGACAGTAAAGTAAAATTAAATTATTAGATATATATATATCTGTAATAATTCCCAGTAATTTCATCTTGAATAGCTTTTGATTTAACTTTGGTCCAGTCCTTTAGGATAACCGTTTAATTTTTTTTATTTAGGTACCCACCTAACGGAGAATTTTTGAAGTACATCCATCTACCAGCCAAATCATGTGATTTCCCGCTGAATATAAATAGCGAGACGGTGGCAATTCACTGCTGTTCTCTCTACTGTCTGTAATTATATATCCGGCTGCAACGTGTTGTGTGTTTGTTCTTTGTTCTGTAGTTTTGCGCTATTATGTCTGCTTCATGTGATGTTGAAACGTTCTGGGTTAATTGTTGAATAAACTGTGTTAACTTTCAAGACTGCATCTTCAATACTACAATAATTTCATCCACTTTCCACGTACTACAGTTATATTTACTAATCTCCATCATATTTTAAGAAATCTTTCATGTATATATATATTTATATATATATATATATATATATATATATATATATATATATATATATATATATATATATATATATATATATATATATATATATATATATATATATATATATATATATATATATATATATATATATATATATATATATATATATATTTAATATACACTCTGTCGCAAAAATATATGCACCCAGAAGAAATCAAGTTACAATCACGAAACTCGGCAAGAATGTAGTCTGGTAAAGAGATATGCAAATGATTGGAAAAAATTTCAGCTTCTCAATGAGACAAGGCTGTAGTGTGCTATGCGCATATTAGCTGCGCAACTGGGAGAGTTTAAAAGCATGAGTACGCGCCGTACGGCTATCCAAAACGAATCTGATGACTTGATAGACGATATTGAGAGACTTATAGATGCCTCTAAGACGTAACCGGCGGCAGTACGAGCAGCTGACGGACTTTGATAAAAATACGTATAATAGCCTCAGAGAAGCAGGTTGGTCGACGGAATAGACGTATCGGCCGCCACCTCGGTCGGAGCGATATGGTAGTTGCTCGTGTGTTGGCAACAGTGGATCACAGAAGGTAGAGCGTACCGTCGCGGAGGGTCAGGACGTCCCAGGAACACAAATGATCGCGAGGATCGTGCAATCAGAAGAGTGGCCACTTCGGCACCAACAACGTCGCTAGCATCGATTCAACGCCACTTACCTCCCTTCCCAGACATCCAGTGCCATCAAGAGAAACCTCATAAGGAGACGACTTCCCTGACCGTGGAAGTTGGCTTGAGGAGCCGACGTCCGCTAAGACGCTTACCACTGACCCCACATCATAGGCAGTGTCGACTGGATTTTTGCCGACCTCGGGCACCACCTGAGTGTGACAGACTGAGACGTGTCATCTTCAGTGATGAATCCGCGATTCAGTCTCAGTGCTGATGACCACCACCGCACACGTGTGCCTGAGGCGCACCGCCAGGTCCGGATCCGGCATTTATTGTCGAGTGGCATACAGCAATTTCACAAGGTGTGACAGTGGGAGTAAATTTCGTGGGGACACACGATCATCTTTAGTGGTCCTTCAAGGCACTTTGACAGCTCGCAGATACGTGGACGATATTTTAACGCCGACGCCACCATGCTATCAAGCGCCCAGGTGCCATTTATCAACAGGATAATGCTCGTCCACATACTGCGCGACTCTCCCAACAATGTCTTCAAGGATATGACGTCCTACCATGGCCTGCCAGGTCACCAGATCTTTCGCCAATAGAGCATGTCTGGACGCGCTGGGAAGGCAACTGCAGCCGTCCTGAGATACAGGAGAATTAACTGCGCAGATGCAAAGACTATGGCAGGATCTTCCACAGGGGGTCATAAGTGATCTAATTGAATCGATGCCACGCCGAATTTCGGCTTGTATAGCTGCCAGAGGTGGCTTTACTACTTACTGATTTTTAACCTTTTGCAAGCTGTAACCGCTTAATAAAATGATATTTTGTTCTGAATTTTTAATCATTTGTTTATTTTCATATACACTACATGCATACCAAATTTCGTGAATGTAGCTCAATTTCTTCTGGGTGCATATATTTTTTTGCGACAGAGT
>BMAU01001437.1:0-80450 GCA_019973935.1 Trichonephila clavipes
CCTTAGTTTGAAAATTTTAAAAATAAAAATCATCAAATCAATTTTTTTAATTTGCTTGTTTATCTGCACAGGTAAATCTCGTGGCAAGCTTTTATGTCATAAACTGTGTAATGACGTTATAAGTTGATAGCAAAAAAGGTTTTAAAAGAAAAGTTTATTTGATTCTTTTTAGAGCATTTAAATAAAAGCTTGTTTTTAAAACAGTTTTTTTACTTTTAATTTATTTTTTACTTTTCAGTTATCGCTGGATATGTTTCTTAGTCTGTTCATCTCATTCAACGCATCATTGTTGCAAGGTCATTTGCCGGTTAATGTTGAATAGGCTAATTCAGGGGTACTCGATCTTTTTTCCCGCCAGGACACGTACATATGACAGATATTTTACTCGAGCTGCAGCAAGAGGATAATGGGGGAAGGAGAGGGATAAGCACTGCAAGACCAAAGCAACATTAGACAAAGCAAAATTAATCAAAATATTAAAACTTTTTTTTTTGCTTTTACTATGTTAAAAAAGAAAAACACAAGTTCTTTTTAAAATCCGTAATTTTATACCAATTTGTTCAATCTTTGTGCAGAATTTGGATAATACTATTCTACAAACGGAAAAAAAAGTTTCGTGCGATTATCTTTAAAAATGACGAAGTTTTTAAATGATTTATTAAAAATTTGAGTATTTTTTGAAAAATCGTAAAAAAAAAGTTTTCGGTATTTTATTTTTTAAATGACAGATTCTAAAAGAGAAAAGCCTGAACTTTATTAGTGCAGAATTTTGATTCATTAACACGAAAAATAATTCATACGGAACGATTTAGAAATCATTTTCATGAAAACGCATCGATTTTGACTCATTTTAGAAAAAAATCGCAAAAAACAGAAAATGTCATTATTTTTTTAAATAATTATACTGTATCGTGCCGAAATAATGATCTTTCCGAGTATGTAATTATTTTTATATCAGTTTGATAGAAAAAGAATAAGATATAGTTCTTTAAAAAAGGTCGAAAAATCGGAACCTCTTTAAGCTTTTTTTAAGATTGCAATATCGGAATATAAATGGATGAAAATGCATATTTTGACCAAACTAAACGTGTATAAAAAGTTTCACCTCAATCGTTTGAAGACATCAGCTTTGAAATTGAGTTGCAAGATTCCACCCGAACAAATTATATTGCAAGTTAAATAAAAGCTTGTAATAAAATGGTTATTCTACGTAATTTTAAAGTGAGTGGTACTTGTAAGTACCGTCGGTAGATAGAGAGTTAAGACACACTCGATTTTTCGCAGCATTCATATGAGAAAAAAAGTGTAACTTAGATTCGAGTAAATATGGTATATTCCATCCAGATATAAGAAACCTTTTTCCTCATAACATAGAGACAAAACTTAAATTTAATAGTTAGAACTTTTGCAGTTGTTTAACATATATATTCTTAGTGTCGATACGACACTGGTTTGCGAGAAATTAACTAAACTAAAATTAGATGAACGCGGGCGCCGAAGGCGCCTATTCCCAGAAGGAAGGGAGAAAAAGATAAACCATGATGTGAGGGTTGAATCTAATCAAGAAAACTCCCACGACAAAACGGGGAGGGAGGACGTACCCCAAAGCACGAACGCTCTATCGAAGCAGAGTGCCGGCGGGGCGAGGGGAAGAACGCAGGAAGGAAAGCGGGACGGCCGAAGGCAGTCAATCAAGGCGGTGAGATATCACCCAAGAACCCAGACTAAAAGACGCAGTGCAGTGCAGCTAAATCGTATTGTTAAGAGTGTGAAAAGAGTGTTTTTTTTTTGTTGAGTTATGGGGGGCGGAGCGGGTTTCTCCACTTCGTTGAAGAGTATGAATATTTAATTTTAGGATGAGGATACGTAAACAGTGTTTGTGCTTTGATAATTGGATTGTCATGATATTCAATAGATTTAAAGACATTTCTAGAGAGTTTAGTGATGTAATTAGAAATCGGCTCCATTTGTAGATCGTTGTGTATCACGTCATTTCGAACGTACCAAGGTGCGTTCGTCATGACGCGGAGTATCTTGTTTGCGAGAAATTGCCATGAAGGATTTAATTATATACAATAGTGCATAACTAAATTAGTGGTATTTTTTTTATATATAAACGTGTACTTCGGTATACTTTTTGTTTTTCATTCGTGTATGTTTCTTTTTCGCATCGAATTTTCAAACACTCGATTCCTTCAAATTTTTCCAACGAATGAAGAAAAAGTAGAAAACCCTCTAAAAGTCGTCTCAATTCAAAAGTATTACAAGATAATTGTTATTAAGCCATGCAAACTCGTTCGATCAGTGGCAAGATACCAAATGAACAAATTACATTGCAAGCTAAATAAAAGCTTGTAATAAAAGGGTTATTTTATGTCTTTCTCGCTTATTGCTACCAACCAATGCTATTGCTTTTACTACAGCACCCAGTTGACTGTCAAAATTCTCGGGACATTTTTGGGCCGAAATCAGAAGACTATTACCCCCAGACTGTGACGTCAATCGCCTGCATTACCTTACCAGCCAATCAGATCACTTAAACTGACTCAGCGTACTTTGTTTTTTCCCACTCAGATGTTCCACTTGTCAGTGTCAAAATACATTATCAGATAGGGGGTATAGTAGATCTATTGCAGATCCATATCTCTGTGACGTGAAGAAACGTGTTTATTCTGTGTAATTTTAAAGTGAGGGGTACTTACAAGTATTGATTGATTGAATATAACGTCGCACTGTTTAGCTACACGAGGGCTTTTGGCGACGGACCACGTAATTTTGAAACATGGTCAAGTGACGTGGACGACACCTGAGCTGGCACCCACCTCTCCCAACTACCACACCACACCAACGGGAGGACGTTTCAGCTCTCGACAGATTTAACGTGCATCGCTGCCCTACATGGCGGTCTTTAGTAGTACTGGGCTCGAACTCGTGACAAGGCAAGCCACGATCCCATACCTATACCACTCGGCTACCGCAGCCCCGGTACTTACAAGTACCGTCGGTAGGTAAAGGGTTAAGCCGCACTCGATTTTCCGCAGCATTCATATCAGAAAAAAAGTGCAGCTTAGATGCGAGTAAATACGGTGCATTGTTTCCATTCAGATATATAAGCCACCTTTTCCCTCATAACATAGAAACAAAACTTTAATATTTACAACTTTTGCAGTTGTTTGACATAGATATCTATCTTAGCGTCGACATGATACTGTTCTAAGAAGTTGGGGGGTCTTTGGGAAACTGGATTTTATGAAATCCGCCGTCCCATATCGAAAGTAGTTGAATCATTAAAAAGTGGTAGTTGGAAATTCTAATGCACATGATGTAATTATAGTTCACTATTGGTCTTAAAAATCTATTGTCCGAAATGTTCAAAATGTTTAATCATGAGTTCGTTTGCTGTCTTGGGTGAAATAGTAGAGAGTCTTGAGAGTTCGTTGTGGCTCGCGAGGAGCCGTGCTTTCCTTAGCAGTGTGGTTGGAGCATGATGATTGATGGGGTGACATCGGAGGTGAAGCGCTTGTTCGGAGGGAGTGACGTCACCCCGTAGAGGAGCGGGCTGTCGTCTTGATGGATGGCCTTTCTGTCGTTGTCGATCCAGATGTGTGAAAGAGGGCACTTCTATTGGATGTTAGCAGAAAGTGAGAATCCTCTCTAATGGCTGTGCCGAAGGTTGTGCAGAAAGTAGTGGGGAAAGATTGAAAATTTCCCTGATAGATGCATTGAATTTAGGATTGATGGGAGTTTAGAGTAAATTAGAGTTTAATGAAAATTTAGAGAAAAGTAGATTAAAATTTAGTAAGAGGGGGTTCATTCGCCGATTGGTGAATGAACATTTAAATAAATTAAGGCGGATTGTAGGAGTCTAGGAGAATTCTCCTAGGTCTTTTTTGAGTATCCAGAGGGGTGTAATTTTCTAGATTGATGATGTTGGTATTATTGATGTTGGGGAGATTGTCATAAAAATTTTTGGCTAAGTCTTGTATATGTTTTTTAAAAGGAGGTATTTTGATGGCTCTGTAAATATTTTCGTTTGAGTTGTATCTGCATGCTCTTACGATACATCGGATGATAGAATTTTGTGCAGTTTCTAGGATTTTTTTATGTTTGTGTTAGCTGCGTAGCCCCATATGGGACATCCGTAGCTCAGAATTGGACGCAAAACGGCCGTATAGAGAAGCAATCTTTTATTGTATAGATACATATTGAATTCCGGCAAATTAAGGGGTAGAGTTTCTTTAATGCGATCCGAATTTATCGCGCGCATAAAGAATATGAGGCTTCCATGTGAGGGTTTTGTCAAAAGTAATTCCAAGGTACTTGGTTGTTTGAGACCAGCGTAGTGGTGTGGAATATAGAGTGGGCGGCGCAATTGGTTTGCGAGCTTTAGTGAATAACACCGCAACGGTTTTATCCACGTTGATTTTAATTTTCCAGTCATTGAAGTATTTTTCGAGTAGGGCCAGGTGTTTGTTTAGTGCAATTGTGACTGATTTTGTATTTTTGTAAGTGGCTGAGATCGCAGTGTCATCAGCATATAGATTAATCATAGTGCGTGGGTGTGAAGGTATATCATTAACGTAAATGTTGAATAACACAGGTCCCAAAAGGGAACCCTGTGTTACCCCAATGTTGACGCGGTGTGTAATTGAGAGCGTGTCGTTCACTCTGACTTTGTATTTCCTGTTAGTGAGGTATGAGTACAGAATATGAATAATAGCAGGTGGAAAATTATACGTAATAAGTTTATAAATGAGTCCGTCTATCCAGACACGGTCAAATGCCTTTTGGATATCCAGGAAGACAGCACCAGTGGTCCTGCCTCTCTGAAATCCTGAGGAAATTTTTTCCGTTAATCTGAGTAGCGGGTGGTAAGTAGAAAGTTGTTGAGTGAATCCAAACTGGTTAGGGTTTAAAAAGTTAGTGCTATAGATGTGATTTTTGATTCTATTTAAAATTATGTGCTCAGTAATTTTGCTGAGCGAAGATAATAGAGAGATTGGCCGGTAGGCATCTGGAGAATTTTTGTTTTTTCCAGGCTTGTGAATTGAAAACAATTGCAACTTTCCATTCAGTTGGAAAGTGCCCGAGTAATAAAATTTAATTAATAATGTAGGTAAAGATTAAGATAATTTTAAAAGGAAAGTTTTTTTAATCATTTTATTGGTGATATTATCGATTCCAGGTGCTTTGGAGTTTTTAGGTTTTTCATATAGTCACAGATCTCGTCTGGGTCTGTGGGAGAGATAGGAGATGAAGGTGGAGTAGAGAAAATCTTGTTAGTGTATTAGTGACGTCAGAGTCTATGTTGGTAGTGTGTTTCCCTGGTCTTTTATTTTCCGTGTAATTGTCTATGAAAGTGTTTGCAATTAAATTGGCCTTCTGTTCATCGTTGCTAGCGATGCCATTGGGTCCGGTTAAATTTGGAATGTCTGAGCGTTTTTTGCGAAAGTATTTTTGCATGCGCCAGAGACTGTTATCTTGGGTTTCAAGTGATTCGAGTTTGGCGTTCCAAGTGTTTTGTGCGTGTATCCTGATTTCTTTTTAATTAATTTTTGAAGTCTGTTTGGCTTCAGTTTTTGTGTAGTGGATTTAGTGTCTGTTGGTATAATTTCCTGGCCCTATTTTTACAAGTTATTAGATAGTTGATGTGTTGTGCGTGTAGCTGTGTCGGGTGTTTTTAATTGGCTTGAAGCTAAGTTGTGGGCGGAGCTAACCGCATCCGCGAACTTTGCTATTTTTTCTTCTAACGTAGATTCACTGTTGATTTTAGCATAGTCGAAGAGTTTAATTTCATTTTTGAGATTTTTCTGAAAGCAGACCAACAGGTGGTAATTGCTCTAGGATTATCTGTATGGATGGGGGTAGCAATATTAAAGTTTAACATGACAGGGTTGTGGTCTGACGAAAGGTCGTTTATGGATACAATATTGTAGGGGTAGTTGAAGTTACTAATTATTGCGAAATCAAGAGTATTCGAGGAGTTGTATCCATATCTGGTTGGAGAGTTGGGAAAAGCAATTTCTAGGTTATTGTCGTCAGTGAAGTATTTTAATCGAATGCCTCTGGGAGAGTTTTTGGAGCAATTCCATGCACTGTGTGTGGCGTTAAAATCGCCAAAAATCACACAGTTACTGTTGGCCTGAATGAGAGCCTCAATATCAACAGTGAATAAGTTTTTATCAGATCTAGGGGGAATATAAATACAAGTAATTGAGAAGTTGCTAATATTGGGGGAGTAATAGTTACGGTGGTAGCTTCTATATGATGCAGAGTGGGGATGGGGAGAAATGCGGAATAGATTTTTAATAAAAATTATTGTACCACCGAGAGTAGTAGTTCCGTTCGAGATGCGGTCGTTCCTGTAACATGTATAATTTAAAATGTTTATGTTGAGGGTGGGTCTCAAACGTGTTTCTTGGATTAGTAAGATGTCGGGATCATACTTCTCTATAAAAATTTTTAATTCTGAGATTTTGCTTAGTAGGCCGTTTGCGTTCCAAGAAACACAAACTCAGGCCGCTTATTTGGTGTCTATTCATCGTAGTCATCTAGAAGAGCCTCTACTAAGGCGCGTATTTCCTTCTTTCGTTGAGATTTATTTTTATTGGCACTGGATGGTTGAGGGGTGTTAGATGAGAAGTCTATACTATTAATTTGTTGAACAAGTAGTGATAGAGCTTGAATAGTTTGAGTTAGTGTTTGGGTTATGAGACCCATACATTCGTTTTTAGCATTACTGGTTTTTTGTTGCTTTGCAATGTGAGTTGTTGCGGCCTGAGTTTGTGCTGTTATTGTAGTAGGAACCTGACCGATTCGTGGTGCCATCTGTTGGGGGTGGGAGCGGTATTCTTATTCTTTTCCTGTTGGGCTGCTGCTTGCGCAAAAGATACGTTTGGGCGGACTAGACTGTTAACTATTGTAGTGTAATTTGGTTTTATTGTTGCTCCTTTGCGTGGTTTGGGATATAGTGGACATTTTGAGTAATTGGCCATGTGGCCATATGCTTCACAATTCACGCAGTACATAGTTTCGACCCTATCGATCTCGCATTCACTTGTTTGATGGGGTTCCCCACATTTAAGACATTTAGGTTTTATATGGCAATTGCTTGCCGTGTGATTGAATTGTTGGCATTTATAGCATTGGGTCACCCCTTTGCTATCGTAGCCCTCTACTGTAACGTTTAAAAAATGAAAGTTTATCTAGCTTAAAGATATTAGCGTTGGTCATGTTTCTTGGTAAGGATACCAAGAATACTGGGAGTGGTTGATTAGTTATTTTTCCAATTAGCTGGGAAACCCGATCAACGGTGAATCCCAGATCGATTAGGTCTTTTCTATATCTTCAGGTTTTGCTTTTTTGGGTAGTCCATTAATTACTACCTTGATAGGTCTTTCTGCTTTAAGTTTAATAGAGTAGAATTGATATTGGATTTTTTTTGAGAAATGCAAGAAGTTCATGGTATTGATCGTGTGTGTCGCAATATAATTTAAAATATTCTCCGGTCATTTGCTACGAATTTTTGGCATGAAGTTGTTTATCACTCTCATTTGCTCTCGGAAGTCTAAAGTTATTTTTAGCATTACTGGTGGGGGGAGGTTCTTCGTGAGATCGGCTGATTTATTAACGGTGGCATTGGTTGTGGGTTTTTTCTTGTTATTTACAGCGTTAGCATTGTTGACAGACGTTGCGGTCGAGGTTCCTTCTACGGGATCGATTTCAGAGTCATGAATTTCGAGGGCATTGAATTTGTTGGAGAGATTGATTTTAAAATTTTGATCAGTAGCCAGTGGAGTATTTTGGTTTTTAGAAAGTTTACGGTTGGGTGGGGAAGCAAATTCAGATTCATTGTCTTTTCTTTTGAGTGAGGCAGTTTTTCGGTAGAGTAGGAGATCGTTATCATTATTTTTGGTGGGAGTATTTAAAGGAGTGTGGTGTTCTGCACAAGCGGGGTTATCACAGCTGGGAAGAGAGGAAAACTCACTTACCGTTAGTGCGTTGAGGGCGGTGTAGTTGTCGAGTCTTTGGAGGTGTTCTTTCATGATATGGCAGTCTTCGTCGTTTAATCCATGAAGCTTGAGGGATCTCATGTTAGCCTTGATGTTCTCGATGGTGATAGTGTAGTATTTGATGTTTCTTGCCAGTATCTTCATTTGCTCACAGTTGGTGAGGTGTGGAGTTCCGGGGCGGAGTCATCTTGAGGTAAAGGCGGTTCATTTTCCATAGGGTGTCGATCATCATTGTTATCCATTCCATTAGTCAATTCAGTATCCAAGTCCATAGCCGGGGTCAAATCCAAAATTTCAGTCATGGTATTTTTTTGATTTAGGTAAATCAAGAAGGCAGAAGTTTGCGTGAGGCTCTAAAAGAGCTCAAAGCGATACTGAAGTGGCGCAATCAGCACGCTGGCACTGTGCACCGGAATTCATTTATGGGTATCAGCTTCAACTCCAATTACCAGTATCGATGTGTATCAGTATGAGACCAAAATTGTCAACCTTAATTCCATGATACTGTTCTACGATGAAATATTTAATTATATACAAAAGTCCATAACTAAATTAGTGGTATTTTTTTTTTAATAAAACGTGTACTCCAGTATACTTTTTTGTTTTTCATTCGTGTATATGTTTCTTTTTCGCATCAAGTTTTCAAACACTCAACTCCTTCTAAATTTTCTAACGAATGAAGAATAAGTAGAGATCCCTCTAGAAGTCGTCTCAATTCAAAAATATCACAAAATAATTGTTGGTAAGCCAACTCATTCGATCAGTGGCAAGATACCACCCGATTGATTGATTGATTGAATATTAACGTCGCACTGTTCAGCTACACGAGGGCTTTTGACGACGGACCACGTAATTTTGAACCATGGTCAAGTGACGTGGACGACACCTGAGCTGGCACCCCCCTCTCCTAACTACCACACCACACCAACGGGAGGACGTTTCAGCTCTCGACAGATTTAACGTGCATCGCTGCCCTACACGGCGGGTCTTTAGTGGTACTGGGCTCGATCCTGTGACAAAGCAAGCCACAGTCCGATACCTATACCACTCGGCTACCGCGGCCACAAGATACCACCCGAACAAATTACATTACGAGTTAAATAAAAGCTTGTAAAAAGCAATACACATAATTTTTTGTTAAGGAAAAGGGAATTACATCACACTTGTTATAGGAGAATCCAGGAAATATGGATATGAAATTGCTAAATTTAAAAACTGATGTAATCATCGATTAGAAAATGGCAGAAATTTATTCTTAAATGTAAAATTATGCTTACCCATGGCGTTGCTGTTGAGCAAAAGAACTCCGTGGCTATTAGAACTGTTTTCTAAACAAGTGTAGAAAGGATGCACTCCATACAGATTCATCTTATCCTAAAAGTTTATGCTTTTAATAAATCTATAGCTAACAAATTTTCATACAAAAACGAACAAAGTTCTTAGCAACTGTATTCTGGATGTTTAGACAAAGAAGCCTCTTTCGATTCCTGCTATTAGCTCACACTCTCTATTTATTTATTTAACTAGAAAGAATTAATTGCGGTTCTGAAAAATAATGCTGTTCGCAACATACAAAGTGTATCAGTCAATGATCGATCTCAAATGCATGACCTCGCAAAGCATTCAGTATAGAGATTAAAACAGTTTAATAATAAGTAAACAATATAAAATGCAATAGTATTTAAATAATTTTACAGCTCAAAACTCAAACTCAGTGACACAACAGCCCACGAGGGTCAGGGCCTTCTGTGCCCATCCCAATATACGTGACCATTGGACGCTGAGGTGCTAGAGCAGATGTCCCGATCAGGTGGCCAGTCTGAAGTGAGACCCCTAGTGTTTAAGTCCCCAAGCAAGCTTCGTACTCATTTACACACCCACTGCAGTATGGATGAAAGACTAAGTCAACCTTGCTCAGCCCGTGAATAGAACCCGGACTTGTGGTGTGGAAGCGCGATGCGCTACCACTCGACCTCTGGGTCTTCCAATTTAACAACTTGTGTAGAGTAATATTGAAACACTCACGTGTGTTGCTTATCCTGCAGTGATACTTATAGCAAAATTGAATTTTACAGAGAAGTTCGCTTACCAGGATTACCAGATTGGCGATTTTTTTCACTCTTGGAAGCAAATTTGGAGAAATGATATCGTCAAGGAACCTTCACGAGGATTCAGGGATTGATCCTTCTTGAAATTTCCATGGGACTGTGTCTTGGACCATATTAAAATGGGTAGAGTAGGCCTTGGTTATTTATGGCATTAGGCATGGGTTATTGCACCACCGAGTTAAGTTGTGTAACGGACCTTTGAGACAAAGGCCGAGTCAGTTGAGATCAGAATCTGCTTGTGTATTGACTACGATAAGACGGAGAGACTTTAATTGTCTCAGTTATAGCTAGTGGAAGTGTTTTACAAAGCCTTTTTTGGAGTGCTATAAAACTTGTTTTTAACGAGTGTGCTTTCACCTACTGTAAATTATCCGTTATAAAAGCGTTTCTCAAACTGTGGGGCCCGCCCCCCTAGAGAGGCGTGATAATTCTACGAGTGGAGCTCGAGAATAATGAAAAGACCGAATATATACGTTCGGGGCAATTAACGCGTTGGCTGAGGAAGATGTTTATATACTCCGGTGATACTTAAGAGGTTGTAGTCGTCAGTGGCGTAACGTACACCCCCGCATTGCGGGGGGCCCAAAGCTAGACTGACGCCATTAACGTAGAATTTCACACACACAAAAATTAGCTTTACATTTTTTTTTCAATCCAATTTTTAAACGATTTTCAAATTGGCGATCTAACATCATTCAAAATCAAAACTTTGATCGCTTATTAGATATCTTAGACCCAATAACCAAATCAAAAAAACATTTTAATTTGCTGTAATCCCCGCGATGAAAGAGATACTTTTCTTTAGTGGGTTTTCTTTTCAAACCTAAATTATTAACAGAAAAAAAGAAAGTCAGACGGAAAATTGGATAAAATGCTAGAAAGATAAAAAAATTCATCACTGTTTTTTTTAGTATATTTCATGTTAGCGGTAGGGAGAAAGACGCTACATGTATTTGACTCCCATTCCCCATTTCATATTCATTTAGCGAACTCGTAAATAACGTACATCTGTTATGCTTTTTTTTTTATGAAAAATAGTATTGCGATACTTGAAAACGCACAGAGAGCATTTTAAATGATTATATGGTCTAGATTTAAAAACCCATATGCCCACAGAAATTTTCATAGATTTATGAGTATTCAATCAAATAAAGCACAATGAGAAATCTTTCACAAAATTGTTTTTAGAACATGTATATTTTTATATTCAATGCACTTCAATATAGGGAGTGTTGCTCCGCTGTTAACACATTTTGTGTGATCTCACTTCTCTCTTGTAATACAGGGTGGGCAAAAAGTCCGTAAAAATTTAAAAATTTCATAAAATCTGGAGAAATGAACGACAAAGAAAACTGTTTGCAGGATCAGAATTAGTATGTCACGGGATTTTTTTTAAGCTAGAAAAAAAATAATTTGAAAATCATCCGGTAGGTGGCGCTGATGTACGCAAATCAAAGAAACAATGCATAAATAATGAAAAGAAAACTTTCACAACTTTATTATACCAGAATATGTTCCACATGACCACCACCACAGAGGAGAAGACATTCCAGACGAGTGACAAATCCAGCAACGGCAGAGTGCAACATGTCCGGATGTATGGAGGATACTTCTCTACGGATCGCATCTTTCAGTTCCAACAGACTTGATGGACCGGATAGATACACGCGAGATTTCAAATATCCCCACAACCAGAAGTCTGCCGGTGTTAAATCTGGAGACCGAGGAGCCATGGGTACCTGCAGCTCCTGCTAACGATTCTGTCTTCACTGAACGTCTGTATCAGGAATGTCTTAACCGGGTTAACAGTGTGACTGGTTGCTCCATCCTGCATGAACGTGACATTCGAAATCTGACCTCGTTGAATTAAACATGGCACGACAGTCTCCCACAGAAGCGTTAGATAACGCTGAGCATTTACCGTTTCCGTTATCCATTCATTTACTGGGCACTGAGTTTCAAAGAAGAAGGGTTCTATGATAAATGAACCCTTGAAACCACACCATGCTGTCACTTTTGGGGAATGCAATGGCTTCTGTGTGTACTCACGGGGATTAGAGGTCGCCCAAATGCGACAGTTATGGTTGTTAACTTCACCATGAAGCGAGAAATGAGCTTCATCTGTCCACAAGATGTTAAAAACCCAGGTGGGATCCTGTTCCATTTTAGAGAAGGCCCACTTCGCAAATGCTTGCCTCTGTGCGGTATCTGCTGGCAAAAGTTCATGGCACTATTGCAATTTGTATGGGTACAGCTGGAGGATTCGACGAAGAATATTGCGGAAAGATGATGGTGGTAAGCCCAATCGTCTGGCAGCTTCACGAGCACTGTTGGTCCCTGAAGCTGCTTCGGACGCAAACGCTTCCATTTCGACAGCAATGCAGGGTGCACGTGCTTCTTTCAAGCATGGTCGTCCGGCTCGTGCTCGATCCTCCAACTATTCCAGTTTCCTCAAAACGTTTAACAAGCTTTAAGAGACCTGCAGGTGTTAAAGGGCCTTTTCCACTCTTCACATTTTTCTGAACTCGGAATTTACGCAAGGCAATGGTCGCTGATTCCTCGTTCATGTAAAATAACTTCACCAACAAAGCTTTATCCGGCGCACTGAGCATCCTTGTTCACATTCACTGTTTGTAATGGTACAATGAATGTGGATTCATTGAGAGCAAAGGTTTTTATAGACGTCTAATTTGCATATTTCCACCACAGACGCTTGTAACAGCGCCACCTACCGGATGATTTTCGAATTATTTTTTTTCTAGCTTAAAAAAATCCCGTTACATACTAATGCTGATCCTGCAAACAGTTTTTTTTTTTTCGTTCATTTCTCCGGATTTTATGAATTTTTAAAGTTTTTACGGACTTTTTGCCCACCCGGTATTAGAACTGTTTTTTTGTAAACGGAATTAATTATTCTGGTTCTTATACTGTCATTTTGTTAATAAGACAAGAAGAAACACGGCCCTAAAATGAGAGGAGTTAAAAAAACTTTGAGTGGTTCTCAAAAATGAAAAATACGAAAAGAAAAGGAGTATAATATTAATAGAAAATATGCAAAATTGGATAACTTTTTAATATCCGCAAGTTCATCATCTTGTGCAAGTGCTAGTAGTAATGCCAGGGAACTTGATGAACAAATCTTGGAAGTGAAAATTAATCCACAAGAAAAAAACACAGTTTCGGACACTTCAACTAATAAGGGTACTCTAAAGAAAAGGAGTCAGAAAATGAAAACGAAGAAGCAAAATTGATTGTAAATGATTTTGCGCATTATGTAGGTACTCTCATCGATGCAGATTTAAGGGAACAAATTTTAAAATTGGACCCATACCAACCAGAAGGTAATTTCCAAAAAGATGCCAAGGGAAGGAGCTTTTCATCATTTTATTATAGTTTCAAATCCAAGGCAGGACAAAAGATCGAAAGAAAATGGCTGTGCTATTCAACACGACTTCATGTTGCTTACTGTCAGGTATGTTGGCTTTTCGCAGATAGAACAAATATGTATTTTAAAAAAGCCTGGTGTAAAGGTGTGAATGACTGGCAAGGAATATCAAAAAAAAAATTAAAATTAAAGAGCACACATGAAAATTCTATAATTCATCTCCAAGCATGTCGCACATATGACACCTGGAAACAAAATAATTCGGTGGATTCATTATTGAAATGCAAATTTAAAGAAGTTAATAAGGTTAGCTAAATCAACGAAGAATCATAGACGTTACAATGACTCTAGCGATGTGCAATCTTCCTTTTCGGGGACATCGAGAAACTCAAGATTCGACTCAAAGGGGAATTTTTTTGAATATAATAGACCTCTTGGCTAAATATGACCCTCTTCTCAATGTTCATTTGTCAGAAAAAAAGAATTCAAAAATATCTTAACCCAAAAATTCAAAATGAACTTATTGCTATTATAGGCTCTAGAATAAAAGAAACTATTGTTAAAAATATAAGGAAATGTTCTTTTTTCTCTATTATTCTGGACACGACACAGGATATTAAAAAAAGACCATTTAAGTATTGTAATAAAATATGTAACAACTGATAATAATGAGCCAGATAATATCAGAATTAACGAAATGTTCTTAGGCTTTATTGAGGCGAGAAATCAGACTGTAAAAAGTTTGAAAAGTTATGTGTTAAATTTTTTAAATACACTGGAAATTAATTTGGCGAAGTGTCGAGGACAAGGATATGATGGGGCAGCCAACATAAGTGGAGCGTATGGGGGATTACAGAAATTAATTAAGGACAAACAACCAAGAGCAAATTACGTTCACTGTTCAACACACAACCTCAATCTTGTTCTAAACGATGCATGTAATAACGTGCCTCAAGTAAGACAATTTTATGACTTTTGTCAAAAAATTACACATTTTTTGGGCTCAGCATTAAAAGGTGGAGGGATCTGAAAATTGTGCAGAATAGCGAGAACATTCAGCAGACTATTAAATCATTATGCACGACAAGGTGGTCATCTCGATTTGACTCTGTAATATCAATTCGCTACAATTACATTTCGATTTTAAAGATACTTTCAAATATTTTACTAACCAGTACTAAGCAAGACAAGAAACAGGAAGCTTTAGCGATTTAAAAACATGCAAAAATTTCCATTTTTTTTTTTTTTTTTTTTTTTGCTAATTTTCCAATGTCAAATTTTACAAAACATAAATTTAATTTCAAAAGCATTACAATCACCAAAAATAGATTTAGAAAACGCTAAGACCATGTTAAATTCTAGCCTAACGTCTATAGAGAATCTTCGTAACAATTTTGCTAATATAAAGGAAGAAGCTATTGCTTTGGCTAAAAAGTGGGATATCACCCCGGAGTTTGAAAAAAAGAGACATAGAAAAGTTACAGTTTTTCGATGATTTCCATGCTGATGAAAAACTGCAAGACAGAGAACGATTGTTTGAGGTGGATATTTTTAAAGCCAATATAGATGTTATTACTACTCAATTAAAAAATCGCTTTGAGAGTATGAATAGCATTTACAAATCATTCAATTTTCTCTTTCTCCCAAAAATATTGTAAGCACTACAAATGATCTCTTATGTAATGAAACCAGTAATCTTCAAAAGTATATAGCCTCGACCTATCTAGTGAATTTCCAAATCAAATTATGTCTCTAAAAGCAGTTTTTAGTGAAGATTTAATTAAGCTAAATTCGATAAAAGATTTAGGTAATTTTTTGATGATTCAAAATAAGTTTGCTGCGCCAAGTTTATCAAATGTATGTATTGCTGTTTTATTGTTTTTGACTCTTCCAGTTACTTCTGCAATGGCGGAAAGGTCATTTTCTAAATTAAAATTAATAAAAAATTATCTACGTTGTACGATGTCAGATGAGAGGCTCTCCTATTTGTCCTTGATAAGTATTGAACAACAAGAAGCAAGAAATACTGAATTGGATGAATGAATAACCGACTTAGCTAAGAAAAATGTGAGACGTCAATCGTTTTTTTTTTTTTTTTTTTTTTTTTTTGTGATTTACTTCTTGAGTGTAGTGCTGTATATTAGCTAGTAGTATGTGTCGCGAACAACACAACGAACTAGTTACTTTTGTAGTTCAACCTGAGTGGTACTGCGAGCGCATTCATTTTTGTGTCCATGCTTTGTTATTAGTAACAGTAGTTGTGTCTTTGACTTTTTGACAATTTATGCTAGAATTTTATCGAACTTAAGGTCAAGCTCATCCCGGGATTCATAAACGAAAAATTTGGTAAGTAATATCTTTTTCTATCATAAGGATCTGAAATCGAAAATATTATATTTACAGTGTTGTGTTTTTCTTAGTGTTATCAGTCGACTGTTGTTAGATTTTCCATTTTTTAAATACTATAAATACTCTCTAATGTTAAACGTTATTTACTTTGTTTACTCAGACACAGGTTGTTTTTGTATTCAGTTATAAGTTTAATATTTAAATATTTTTACGTGATGTGTAAAGGTACATTATGTTATGGTTTTGCAATTCTTTGTATATATACATATATCCACCTTGGGGCCCAAAATCTGACCTTGCGGGGGCAATTATTTTCCGTCAATTATTTTCCGTTACGCCACTGGTAGTCGTGTTGTAGCTTTAGCGTCAAAGTACAGTGTTGTTGAATTCAATACATTGATATTATATGGAGGCGAGGGGCGCAATGAAAATTATGATTGAATATGGGGTCGCAAATATTGAAAGTTTGAGAAGCACTGCGTTATTATATTTCTTTGTGTATACATGTCGATTTCTCTTCGTGTAGTCCTTTTTTCGTCCTTTGTTCGTTTTAATAAATTTGTTGTCATTCAAATAAAATAAGTCCTTTGCTACTCTTCCCTCTCCGCAAATTCGCAACAATATTTTAAAGAAATTCAGACGATTTTCACAGTTTATAATATTTGTCATTTACGAACATATTGTTTATTTCAGAATAATTGTATCGAAATTTCAGTATAGCACTTACTCCTTCCGGAAACTGATCTCGTGTAAACATGGGCCATGTGTTATATGTAAACTCATGCCTCAAGGTAGGATGAGTATGTTCTCCCAATCCATAGATATTCTTTGATGGGAGATAGCTTGATATTTGCAGAAACTGATCACTCAACGTCAGACCACCAATGCTTGTGTCCCATCTGTGGAAATAATAACAAATTACAGATAACGAGAACTAATAACAAAAAGAGACAATAATTAAAACTAACTAGCTGCATGGCCCGGCGTTGCAGGGGCTTTTTCGGAGTGCATAACTTTTTGACAATGGAAATCTCCTCTTCCGCTCTTGATGTCTTAACTTCCTGGTTTGTCTGTCATTTCTATATTTTGTAATCTGATATATAATTAGAGCTTTCAATTAATAATCCTAAATGTAGACTTTTTTCAATTTATTATCGACATCATTTGTAAGTTTTGATTTTATTGCGGGAGAAGGGGGTAAATGTAACTTTCTGTCTTCTTACTGGATTAAACAAAATAATGCGTGATTAGAGCGTAATTATAAACTGTAAATTGACTACGAAAGCGTTTATTACTGTATATTTTTTAAACATTTTATTTTTGCGACTGGTCCATGGTGAAGGGTAATACGCAGTTTTATTTGAGCTAGTAACCACTAGGGCCGAAGAGTGATTAAACCTTGGGGGGACGCCTGAAGACAATAGCTGAACATAAGGTAACTGTCTTCCCGCCTTGGGTAGCCCTGGCAGGAAAATACTCTGCCGACGCCCCTCGGGCCCAGGTACACCCCTTCGCCTCTTAGGGACTCTAACCCCTTTGGAAATCCACTCCCTCCATAAAAGTAAATTAGATGGCGTTTCCCGCCAAATCCTAATTGGTGTTCTGCTAGTCACCCAGGACTATCTATTGCGCAGTAGCCCCAGGGTTGTCCTTTAGCGAAGTTTAGAGGTGGACATTTTTTTAGACTTAGTATGAAGTTCCAGAAAGGTAAAAGGATTTTTTCTTCGTATTCCTGTTAGCTCTCTGCCAGCCTTTCTCCTCTTTTTGCACGTTTGGGTGTTTCCTGGAGGCATTTGATGGCTTAGCAAGAGAGGATTTTCGAGCTACTTGTGCGACGAGATCTTTTGAACCTGGTGTAGGCTTTCCTACACCAGGGGGATAAGCAGCATACACATACATTTTATTTGTTCTTTTCTATGATTTTTTCTGAGGAGCTTAACTGACCCTCTTCATTTCAAGACCCACCGTGGAGAAGGGATAATGAACGTTAAATCTATTGAGATTCGATGTAATTACCCCTCCCCTTGGCGTGGTGTGGTAGTCTGAAAAGTCTTTATATGTTTATGACGATTCAGTTTCAAAAATAAAGAACAACAAAACGTGTCATGGAAAATAGATTATACTTTTTTTTAAAAAAATTAGCTACTACTTTGAGCGAAAGGTTTTTTCTTTTGGAGTTTTGCGACTTCGTTTCTTCTTTTGCAAGTGAAGCTATCGATGTTTGAGCTCGTGGCCGGAGTGTCACTGTTGGTGCCAGAGAATACTCACCGTGTAGAGGGGCCCGATGCACGTTATATCTGACTAGGTTCAAACGTCCTCCTGTTGGTGTGGTAGTTAGAAGAGAGAGTGCCGTCGTAAATAGTAATCAAGTTGCTTTATAGTGTGATGTTAACTTAACCCTCACTCATCCATTAATTCGGACATTTTCCCTCCTAATGGGCCACATATTCGCAACTATGTCTTTGTAGACACTGTAAGTCCTCAAATATGAGATCCATTTCATGATGGCGCCATCTAGTGTCGACTTTCGTTACCAAACTTATTCGCTAGAAAAAATTTTTATTCATGCTCACATCGGATGCTAAACGTTACCGTGATTTAATTTTGCTGAGAGTACCAGAGCCAAATTTATACTCAAGAGATTTCTTACATGCCACATAATCATATGGCACGTGTGCCTACGATTTTCACATCTAGAAAAATCAGTTGTCTCCAGCCGGGGGTCAAACCCGCAACCTTGAACTTACAAAGCAGGCTCTCTACTTCTAAGCCACCAAGCCGACTTTATTCGGACACATGAGCTACTTATTATTTTTATTAATTACTGACTATACAAATTTACAAGATGAAAGATTATTAATTTTTTTAAAAGAGAGTTGGATATACCCATCATAAGAAATATATTCATAGGAATATATTTTAGATCAGGGGTGTCAACCCAAATGACCTTGCGGGCCACTTCGGAAAAACATTATAATCTCGCGGAGCGCACATAAAAATGTGTACCTTTATATCAGATTTGGAAACAAAAAAAAATTTATTGGAGTGAAAATTTAAAACAAAAAGAATTATTATTATTGTTTTCATTATTTTTCATGTATACAGACTAGATAATATAATAATGTTTTTATAATATAATAATCAATGATCAAATAATGTTTAAAATATTACAGTGTTTGTGTAGCCATTTTCTTGAAATTTACGGTGTTCCTATTGAATTGATATTTCGTTACTCATTGTTGAAATTTGACAATGCTGCCATTTGCAAACGATTATGTATACATTGTCCTTTATCTTAACAGTTTTGAATATTTTTTTAAACTTTAAAAACATCTCTGAGACTGCCTCTTGCTTTTTGGGCATTCCAAACAGAAAAGGAGGAGAAACGAAAGTCGCACACTCAAAGAATCATGTACCATCCATAGTGAAGTACACGCATAATGCAATTGGGAATTTATTAAAAAAGTAATTTACTACAGTAAAATCCAATGTAACTGTTTGATAAAATATAAATCTATTTTAATCTAAAGGACATTTCTATTATCAAAAAGGATTTATTTTAAAACAAGAACAGGTAACAGGCAAATACATTGTAGATATATATACATATAACTTTTCCCTCAAATAAATTTCAAAATGAAAAAACTTTTAATATCTGATATTTAAAAATTTTTTAAAAGAGTCGGTGGGCCGCAACTTAGGTACCGGCGGGCTGTGTGTTGGACACCTCTGTTTTAGATCAATAAGGAATAACTCATATAAATATTTCTGTTCAAAATATTTCACATAAGTCAATTGAATTAGGTACTATATATTACTATAGTACTTACAAAATGATTTGGTCTTTTAAACGTTTTATTTGAAACGAAAAAATATCCGACTTGTTGAGTATAAGGACTTCATACGTCAATGAAGTGAGGTCCACTTCCTCTCTGTCTTGAAGAAGTGGGAATTCATTTTGCACTGGAACTTGAAACCGCTGGTTCTGATTGTCCAGAAACTGTCGACGAAGAAAAATGATCAGAAAACATGGTTGTATTAAAACTTAAAAAGCAGAAATTTTAAACTGTATTCTATATTCTCACACAATATTCAGAAAGAAATGCTTCAATTAATTTAAGTGGGATGAATTCATGACTATTACGTGATACATGCCATCACGCGTTTTTAGTTGAATTTTAAAACTGATATTCGATTTGTACTTTTTGTTTTGCTTTTAAAATTTACATAAATTATCAAATTTGATAATTTCAGGATGCTAAAACATTAAGATTCTTCAAAAAAATTTTCAATGATTAAAAATATATTCTCATATTACACGTATACTCTTGAATCAAGTACATTTCTGTTTACGTATGTGCATTGTTATTGCTGACTTATACGTTCTTTTTAAAAGAAAGATTCTGGAAAAAGAAAAAGTTGGCAAAAGAGTGAAGCACATGAACTGATTGGCTAAGCAAGTGTTTGTATTTATCATGTGACAGTGACGTACATAATTTAGCCCATCGAATATGGAAAATATAAAATATGTATGTTCAATATGAATTCTATCATGGAGAAAAAAATAATATTTCCTCTGTCTGCTTGCTAATTTAAGGCTGTTTTCGCCATATACGCAAGAGCGTAAACTTAATGCGAATCACATTTTCGGACAGAAAAAAAATCTCAATTTTTATAAAAATTTGTGACATTGTAACTCATGCATTTGCTTATAATATAGTGTTTTTTAAAATTTCAAAATGTTTCATAAATAATTAATTTTTCCTTTTAACATGTAAAGGGATTGATCATTTACCAATACGGTATAGGAGAAAAATACGAAACACATTTTATAAAAGAAAAAATGTTTCAACTCGGATAAAAATGAGTAGTATGAAAAAATAAGCGAATCTATACAGGATAGCGAAGCCAGAATATAATATTAATGTCTGAGTACTTTTATATCTGAAAAAATATTCCGAATTGGGGTCATATTCTGTAACAATAGCCGAAGACAGCCTTAAACAGTGGTTTTAAATTTGTTATTTTAGCCACTGAAGTACCTTTTTTACATAATACATTCATTAAAATTCCATTTTATCTTAAGAAAGTAAATTTTCCACTTTTAACCTCTGACTACTATTCACTGTCAAAAAGAAATCAATATTTTCTTTTTTTCTTTCTTTAAATTTATTGGTGAGTTTTTATTAACATTATAAAATTTTTGATATATATCTAATTTACCTTTTCGTTTTTCTTTAATAAAATTTATACGGTGAAATAATACATATATTATATAGTCAAATATGTGTAATAATCAAAAATGAAAGTTAATCAAAATATGCGGTTGAATGGATTTTGAATAAAATGAGTGAGTAGGGAAGTTAATGTAAGAGTCCCGCGTAAAACTAAGAACATTTATTTATATTGAAACTAAATACACTATAAGACTTGTTAAAAAAACTTAATTTCAAGATTTGAATTTATCGGACAAAAATGTATCACAAATTTAATATGCTTCAAATTATCTTACCCTTACTCTGACAATATCTGCAGTTATATAAATAACGCTGACATTGACCGAGGTAAAACTAGGTCCATAAGGAGTGTTTGCAGAAAGATTTGATAATCTGACTTCCATTCCATCCCTTGTTTCTGATACTTCTTCGATCTTAAAACCAAAACTATCTTTCTTCATAAAACATGCCGGTCCATGTCTAACTCGAGCGTATTCACAACCGTGAGACTTGCAGGCTGCTTCATCTGAGAAAAGATGTTAGAGAAACTACACATACATGGATGAAGATCTAAGACATGAGCATTTCACAGGTAGTCAAGTTGTAAAATTGTTTAATATTAACAGTATATAGGAATAATTGAATTAAAAAATGTTTCACTACACAGAGTGGCTGTATCCTATTAGAGTCATCGGATATACACTGCTCAAAAAAATTAGGGAAACACACAGGTTTAACAAAATTACACGAATATTTCTTCTGATAACTAACGTAAAACACAACATCCATACCCAAAAGCATGGGTGGCGAACTTTAATGGATCAACGTGCCATTTTTGCTTAAGAACTGTTTGTTTGGATATAGACGTGCCGTCAAACATTTTTGACTTGTGATTATTGGGAAAATAAAAAAAAACTAAATACTATATATCAATTCAAAACTCTTTATTTACTACGGAAAAATATCTTTTGCAAAGTATAGTTGAAAATATTTTAGTTATACATATATTTCAAATTAAAGTAAGATTAGTGTGACTTCTGTTGCTGCAGATTGTGTAGATGACAAATAAATTATATTACGATTGTAAAATGTTACTTTTAGTAGAATGCATGCTGCATTAGAGTCATCTGCAAAATGGTTTCTAAAAGCAATTTTTTCTGAGGTTCACTTTTTTGACAAGAGGATTTGTGATTTGTTTCAAAATGCCGTTTTACAGACGATGTTCCGCATATCACTTGTTCAGGACGTAAAGCATGCACCGCTTTGTTGCCTTTACTAATAAGGCCATATTTTCGGATTCGCCAAGTTTGATATTCCCTGTTGCACTTACTATCTTGCATTTTTTGTTCTGAGTAAGCCATGCTGAATAACTGTTAAAAATCGTAAATATAACACAAATAAACTTTAAAATACAGTTGTGTCAATGAAATTGACTATGCAATGTGTAGTCAAATTTTGAATCATGAGCAACTGTAGTTCACGACGTAACTAAGGTAATAACAAACGAGTGTGCTCTCCGCCGCCCTGCGATAGATCACTCGCGTTTGCTCATAATACTTCATAGTGAACTTAGTTATTTAGAACTAAAATGCAAACCATTTTGATCGCTCGTGTGCCCAAAACATTGTGTTGTGTGCCATTGATGGCACGCGTGCCACTGGTTTGCCATCCCTGGTCTAAAGTGTAGCAGAAAACAGACGAAGAGAACTACATATGTAAATCAATACACAGAGTGTGAAAAATCAGAAAAAAGAAATAGTGCAGAAATCGTGATTTCATAGAAGCTAATGTTTTTGTTGTGTTAGTGATGAAATTGAAATTTTCAGCCGTTCTTTTGAGAAAAAGGGACTGGAAAATGTTACAACAACGTGATCTACCGGAATCCAGTGCTTGGCATATTATCGGGAGACTGAAATCTGGGTAAACACAAAGAACAGTAGCAGAAGCTGTTAGAATGGCAACAACTGTCATTGTAAAACTGTGGAATCGATAGTAAGAGACAAGACATTTTTGACGTCGGCCAGGACAAGGTAAAACACAGCAAATAATGACCATATATCAAGTTAACAGCTTGTCAAGACCAAACAGCCAATAAGACGTAGATTTAAGGACAATTTTGTTTCAGCAACAGGACGAAGGGTCTCAAGCCAAATAATCCTGAATGAGCTTCATGCAGGGGGTATGGTATGCACATAGGCCAGTGATGTGTATTCGTTGACAGCGAGAAGGGTACTGTAAGACTGAACATTGGGTTACTGAACATCGAGATTGTACGTAAATTGATTGGAGTCAAGTGTTGTTTATGGACAAATCTCGATTCAGTTTAGAGTGTACATTAGACATGTTATGGTACGACGAGAAAGACGCTCTAGAAACAACCCTATATTTCTTCAGGAAAGATTACATTACAGACTAAGTGACTTATTTGTATGGGCTGGTATCAGCATAGGAAGACGTACTAACCTGCATATCATTCGGAATGGTAATTTGACTGCTCAAAGCAATGCAAATGAGATCTTAAGAGAGAGAATCCACGTTGTACCTTACACTGTAGCCATTGTTCATTCCTTTTTTTAATGCAAGATAATTCCAGAAATCATACAATTCGTTTTGTGGAGCATTATTTTGAAGCTGAAACAATGCAACTTATGGAGTGGCCAGCATGTTTTCCTGACCTAAAACTTATCTATCAGGCTGTGAACACATTTCGACGACGCATTCAGCGAGATCACTGCCTTCGCTTACTGTCGGGACTTGGAGATTGTATTTATTGAAGAGTGTAACAGTAGTCCTTGAAAGTCTTATAAAAAAATAACCTCATTGCACCCATACTAAATAAGTGTGTGGCAATCTCAGCAGATCGGGGGATCACACACCATATTAAACATCCTCTCTCTCTCTCTCTCTCTGTATCAGTTCTAAATAATCATTTTTTTCTCATTTACATGCAACCAAGTTGTTTACCTAAAGCGTCATTTCATGTTTTTGTACCATTCCAAAGAATTTAAGTTCCCATAAAATTGGGTTTTTTTTTCGTTTGTTTCTTTTTTTTTCTTTATTGCGTGCTGTTACACCTATACTCTCCATTTTATGCCGATTCATAGCTATCACGCAGTGGTTTCTTCACTTTTTTGCTTTTTACCTTAATTTTTTCAATTCCTACTATTATCTCACACTATCTATATTTATTTATTTATTTTGGTGGAATTTTCAATAGTTAATAAAATACATTTTAAAGCGCTCAATTGAGCTGAAATTTTATATACATGATCATTTTGGATGACAATACAATAATTTAATTATAATTAATAAAAATTAATTGATCAAAACTAATTATTTTAAGAATTACAAATACAGCCACGTTGGCATCATTTTTGGCGACTTCTGTCAAAACTTGAAAAGGTTTCTTTTTCTCACGTTTGAAAGCATTCAGGTGAACTGAAAATTTATATACACGATTGTTTTGGATGACAATACGATACTTTAATGAAAATTAATAAAAATTAATTATCACTTAATGTTGTAATTCTGTCATATCTACATACATATTTATATTAATTGTAACTACATATATGCAATTAAAAGCACAAATTTCAAATAATGAGATTTAAAAAATGATTTTCCAATTAGAAATTATTAGGCTGAAAGTTTGTATCAAAATATCTAAGAATTAATTAAGAAACTACTAAGAAATAATTAAGAAAATGGATCATAATTATGATGTTGACATCTTACCTCTGAATCCTGGACATTCTATCCTGTCATTTGTATCGAGAATTTCTTCCTTAAAAAGGTTTGGAATAAGATTAAGAAAGAATTCTGACAGAGGCGTTAAGCAGATTGCCAAAACAAAACCCAAAACAAACATATTCTTCCTTTCTTAAAAAACTTTCTTTTTTTGGACAGCTTTCTGAAACAGATGTACAGAATTACTTCTTATCAGTGTAAATTACAAAAATAAATATTTGTATTTTTTTCATTTCGCCAGCGCAGACGATAAAGTCGACAAAATAATGCAACTGACGCTAAATGGAATATTTCCGCTAGTAAATTTTACCAGCACATTTTGAAAACAAGTCGCGAACTTTTCTTACAAGTAATTTCTAACAAGGATCTAGGTGATGTAAATTTTTTGGCGACCGAAATCGGTCAGCAAACAACTTAATTTATCGATAGGTGTTTTTGCGGACCAGAATAAATAGCCATGCAACGTAATTTAGTGATAGGTGTTCCGAGAATTTACAAATTTTATTTTCGCAATAAAAATAAATAAATACAAACGTGAAATAAAAAAATATATTTATGAAACTATCAGTAATAAAAATAAAAACTGTATTCTTTTTTATCAAGTTTTATGAAATCGCAAATTAGAATATTACAGAAAAAGGCTTCCCTGCGCTCAAGAAAGTTCTAAAGGAGGGTAAATTTCTTTCACACACATTTCCATACATACCTATCTACGAAAACTCATTCAATCGGTTGGATCCTAGCTGGGCACACTGCTTGGCGACAAAATATTTGACACCAACTAACATTGTCAACCCTCCGATTTTTCTTCGTTTTCGTCTATGATGTCATTTTTTTAAACAAGGGTTTTGGCGCCATTTGCCAAAAAAAATGGCGCCAAAAACAGCAGTGTGCCCAGCTAGGATTTTACCATTCAATCCGTTGACTGTTTCAAATTCGACAGAAAGGAAGTCACGGTTTGACTTTCGCGCGCACTCACATATTCGTCAATATCAGAATCTCACGCATACTCAGCTTACTTTCATCGAACCAGCTATTCTTCCGTACAGATCTTTTTATACGATGCACATTCGCTTTTTTCGGCATTCCCAAATATATCCATCACTCGAATCCTTTTTAATCAAACCCATAGATGTTTTACAAACCGAACATTCAGCATTTGCAGCAATCAATACTTTTTCCATGCGCCAATGTATCACAGACAATTTCTCCTTTCGTTCCAAATCATGGGGGACCCAAAACCATGCCTTTCAGATATATTCTTCAGGATACGTCGAAGGAAAAAACGAAAAATAGGAAAATCGAGTAATAAAAAATGACAGAAAAGTTCAAATATCCTCTACGGAAGAAATCCAAGTGCGAAATGAAAATTAAAATAAAAATGGAATTGTTAATTTGAAAATCATCTGCTAGTATTGAAAACATCAGTAATTTTTTTTAATTAACCAATAGCAATTTAGCAAAAAAAAAGAAAAAAAACATGTGATCTTTTCTGCATAAGATGACAAATCAAAAACCAAGGGTTATCAAATTATACAGCAGTGTGCCAAAATGAATTCGTTATCTATTATACATGATACTTAAGTACCGGAAAAAAGAATTTTAAAAATTCAGAAGATTTAATAAATGTGGAAAGATTTAAACATTTTTAAAAGTATTCTTTAATCGAAGTCATAAGAAAATTTAGCATTTTTTTACTAAAATCAAATTAAATTCACAATTAACGGTACTTATGTATTATCACAGCAATGCTAACTTTCAAGATAACTCGCCAATTGGTAAACCCGATTTTATATATGTCGTACGCGCAGAATCGGCAACCATGGGTTTCGTTTCATATAATGTCGCCAATATGGTTGAGATGATACGTAAGTACTCACAATTAACGTGCTGAATGTTTTCCATAATTAGTTTTTCTGCGACTGAAGTAGTCTTTAATTTTCTTCTCATTGCTATCTTCCATTGAAATTGAATTTGTGTGTGCGTGTTAAATCTTATGTATAAAATAGAAAGCTACGGGAGTTGTGGAATCGTTCGAGCGGGATTTTTTCTGCTTTTCCCAATAATGAATTTGGTTAAAAAATGAAATGATTTAACTTTTCTTCAAACTCTTATTAAAATTCTATGAAGAATAAATATTTCCTGCCTGTCAATTATCGTATTGCATAAATTTATATATAACCAGAAATTTTCTTTCGAGAAACAAGTGAAAATGATATTTTAAAAACCATTGTATTTTAATCGAGGGTACTTTTCTGTTTCCCCGGCGCAAGGGATAATGTCGCCAAAATGATACAACCGACACCAAATGGAATATTCCCGCTGGTAACGTTTTACCACCACATTTTCAAATAAGTCATGGTCTTTTCTTATCAATAACGTCTTTTTCATAATGCATCAAAAATGGATGAAAAACCGAGAACTAATATTTATTGATATGATATTTTTTATGTGTATACAGTCAGACCTCTATATAACGAAATCGCTAAATCCCTTAAAGAATTTCGTTATATGGAGGTTCATCTTACAATATACTTAATAAACCACATAAAGCAAATTTTAAGGTCATAACAACTGAATATTAAAATAAAAAAGGTAATTATTTATATATTTTTGTTTAATATATATTTATTTTATATATCTTACACATAAAAAAAGGAAAAACTGCAAGGAAAACAATAAAAAGAATGTTGAGAAATATACTGTACCTTCAACATTAAGAAAGCAAATTTATATTAAAATTAAAGAGCTTAAATGACATTTTTTAATTTAAAGCATACCCGTAATTTTAAACTTACATCCTTTAAGAACTAGAAACGCATGCGTCTTTTAATTTAATTACTCATAAAATCTGTTAATTTTGTTTGTCTTTTGTTTGAAAAGATGCTTTATTTCATAATAAGCCTCATATCTTTACAATGCCTCCAAAATCCCAGAATTCTATTACTCTCGGCGAATTAGGTATCTAATAAAACCAGTTTAAGATTTATGACCACCATAAAATGTGTTAAAAGAGAGAACAACTTGAAATTCCCAGAAATATTTTAAAAATAGGGAGCAAAATATTGAATCACACTCAAGAAAAAAGTTCGTTGTATAGAAAATGCACTTCGCTATAGAGAGGTTATGTTACGAAGAAAATCGTGAAATGTACTTGGTTCCAGAAAAAAATTTCGCTATATATAGAAAAATTCGTAATATAGAGGTTCGAAATATGGAGGATCGATTGTATTTTGTGTTGTAATGAATAGCACCAACTTGGATAGATTAGAGCCCACGAATCGAAAAAAAAAGTACTGAATCGAGATCTCTGAACCATTTTTTTCTTAATTTGGCTTCCTTCTTGGCATGCCTTGAGCCAAATGATTTTTAAATGTTTTTTTTTTTTTTTTGTATTCGTTTCTTTCGTTTATTTTATCCATTCCACACAAAATCTTTGTACAAAATGACCTTGGCGAAAGTCATTTACTCAGGGCAACAAACATTACGCCAGAAGTACTGTAATTGCTGCCATATGTGACCAAAATAAGAAAAAGAAAAAATTATTGCTCTCCGAATGAAATGTATAAATTTAATTTTATTAAAATTTTTGAATTTTCTGATTTATCAAATACTTACTCTTAATGCTTTAGAGCATTTTTTTTTCCGTTCCTCTGGCGGTACAGTAGAACGCCGTTTATCCGAACGTTTATTATCCGGAGCGTCACATATCCGGACCTACTGATGCTCAAGAGAATCAGAGACCTTGCAGCGAAAAAACGAAGGTGCACATTGGTACAGAGAAAGATAAGTGATTATTTTCCACAATAAAGGTAAAATTGCGACATTTTGCACCTATTTTGTTTTTTCTTCAAGCACATTTCCCGCATGTGGTGATTTTCAGTATTCGTATAATGTCCGGTTTCATATACTGCATGGACCGCATTCGATTTTCGGTTATCCGAACAATCGCGTATCGGAATGGTATCCGGTCCCAATTGATTCGGATAAACGACGCTCTACTGTATATGTGGATTGCAATTTCTTTATCTAATTGTAAAATTTTTCGACCCTTATGTATTATTGCAACCTATTGGCGGCAATATATGAAACGATGTACAAGGTTGCTAATTCAGTGCGTACGACACAGGAAATCGGGGTTGCCAATTTGGCGAGTTGCTAACAGAGTTGGCGATTGTTGCGATAATACTTAAGTACCGATTTTTCGAATACCCATATATATTTTAACAGCTTATGTTATTATAAAAAAATATAAATATATAATGCTTAATATTATTAATATAATTTCATTTTTACTTAATATAAGTTTATCATTATTTTAATAGCATTTTAGAATCAGCGAATTTGCTTTAAATAAGCCTTTAATTTTCAAATCATGAACAAGATTTCTAGTGATCAACTTTTATTTAGATCATTACATATGGTTTATTATCGTTTGATTAGAAGGTGATCTGAGAATTTTCGATTGCTTTTTTTGGTACGTAGCTTTCTTTATTATTAATTATGGATTCAGAACATTTACTCATTATACTCTTTAGGATTTCGTGTAGTATAAGAAACAGAAGTAAGATTATCTAATGACACAGCTAATCCTAACTAACCCACGAAACAGTTCTCAGTCTACTATGTTTATAGATATTGTCGTACAGCTACTTAGAATCTAAATTTTAAATTAATTTTTAGTATTTCTCATCTAGATTTTAAACTAAACTCAGCGGTGCAACAACCCATAAGAACCAAGGCCTACGTGACCTATACGTGACTTTGGGCGCTGAGGTGCATGAGCAGAAGTCCCGATCAGGTGGTCAATCTGAAGCGACATCTAGACTCTACAGCATATATATGTATATTCATAAATTTTCCCTAAGCCATAGAATTTATGAATGTTTAATGGATTAATTGGACAAATTATGTATGATAATCGAAAAAAAAAGAAACCGTTAGTAACCATTTCAATATCGCAAAGTTATGGCTTTACTTTCACAAAAAGATCATTGCAATACATTCTGAACATGAAATGAGATTTAATTTCTTTTTAATTAGTAAAATTGCTAATTGTGCTCGCTATGTATTACAAATATAATTTTTATCAAATTTCATCAACATATTTCAATAAATGTGGAAGTAAATTTGTATATCTTGCAAAAATTTTTATGATTAATTCCAATTCTTAGAGAAAGAAAATGAAAAATATAATTAGTTTTTATACCTGCTGTTGATTCTTAGTAATTGAATAAACACGTAACGTAAAAGTTTTTGTATAATCGGTATTCCATTCGTATAATGAAAGTCGTTTCACCAAGCAAATATAGTGACGTATGTCGCTGTTTTAACAACATGATTTAATTAAACATCTTAATACATGTTACAAATTTCCTCTGATTTTAGTTGTATTATTATTGTAAAACTTTTTAACGATTTTAAGGTAATCGCTAGTTTTTTTATTATATTAAAGCTTAAATTTAATTCTTATAATGAATTATCAATAGTGTTAAAGAGAAGATGTTGTTTTAATTCTTCTTGTATAACATACGATTTGATTAATTAATTAATTTATTTATTAATGAGAAAAAACATTAAAGTAGATATTTGTTAAAAACTTTATCTTTGGAATTTATATTTAAGGCTTAGTACGAACTTTTATTCAAAATTATTGAACTCTCATACAATAGTGGGTAATATACGCAGGAAAATAGTTAGCAACGTGAGCAAAAAAAAGGGTTTGCTTTCTAATACAAGTTTATTTTATACATTTTTATGTTAAAAGAATATACGTATATTTTGAAAACTTAGAAAATAATGCTAATAAATATTTTTTAAAGAATTTGACACACAATAGAAACAAAAAGTTTTTCAATCGTCTGACTATATTTTTCCGTTTACATTTGTAGCGAATTATAAACGAAGCAATGTTCATAATTATTTCGAAACGAAAGGAGTGTGTATCCGGGCGAATTAGTTAGACAGTCCACAATAAGTAGTTCCATGAGATAATTTATGTATAGTAATGTTTAATTAGATACGAATTGCCGCGATGCGGCTTACATTCTACGATACAAGTTGCACACACACACACACACTAACTAATGATCTTTACAATTTTAATACAGATGTGCGCACACCAGCGCCCTCGCGTGGTCAATATTTCGGCACACACCCCACCGGTGAACAGAATGTTCACCCAGTAAATATCGAACCACAAATAATACAAACAATTATTCAAATACAATTCTTACAAAGAAAATACTGATACAATACTACGAATCAAATCTAAATTATACATATTAGAAAGAAAAAAGTAAATATACATTAAAATACACAATATAATGAAACTTAAAGATGACAAAGCTTCAATTTACAAAAGAACAAATACTAGGATACATACCTCAAGATTTCACAAAAAATAAATTTAACAGAGATTAATTAATAACGTGTAATCTCCTACCATTAATCTGAAAAATATAAACAAATTAGTTCAAGTATATTATACAATTTCTAAAGGGTACAGCAATTGAATGGGCTTTTTGAAGAGACCTTTAAAAGTTTTTACAAGACAAGACCTAACGTTATCGTCTCTTCCAATAAATATTTCTTTGATTATTCCAAGTTCCCACAACAATTTTGATTTAACATTTCCTTCAACAAGAACTACGTCGTTTAAATTTAAATTCTTATGAACAGATGGTGTTTTAAAATGATTAGCTGTTTTTAACTGGAGCAAATACTGTTCTTTCCAGCGTCTCCAAAGTTGTTTTAAAAGAAGAGTTCGGTAAGTCTTTCTTTTCTTCTACGACTCCTTTGCCGTAGTCCCCTCAGGGGCTCACCTTCTTTAGGTGAGTACGGGGTTCACGCTCCCGAGGTGCCCTAGTGATCTTTTCCTTCTCCCTAGGGGTTTACTGTCTTTGGTAAACGCGGGCTTCACGAACCCGGGGAACCCTAGTGATCCTTCTCTATTTTCGGCCCTCTTTCTTGCCATTCAATTTCCCTTTCCTTCTTTTCCACCTCAGGGGCTCACTTTCGGGTGAGTACGGGAGGCCACGTCCCCGAGGTACCCGAGTGAATTTTGAAAAGAAAGAAAAACCCAAAAAAATATTTGTTTAGTTAGTGTTTTAGTTACAGGTCAATATTTAACGTTATATTTAGTTCAGTTAGGGGTTGCTTTGTGGTTAATTTTATTTTGGATATTTTGAGTTTCATTGTTTCTAATATTTTAATTTTGGTTTATTTCTTTGGGGTATTTGAAAAGTAAAATTCTTTTGTTTTAAATTACGAAATGTTAAGACTGGTTTTTAGTCTGACCCGCATGTTTGCCGTGTGCGGCGACCCGTACCGGGGGAAAGTGGAGTCTGGGGTTCCTGTTGCGTGCCCTTTGGCCCATGCTTCTCCGTAGACGGGAGGCAGGAGTGAGCCCGCTCCTGTCAATCGGCTAGTGATTAGTTCTGCGGATTCCAATACGGGTTCTTTTGGAATACCAAAGACGGTTGCTTTAGGGTTAGTATTGCAGTTAGGGGTGCCCTGGGTGAACTGGCGGATCACATCCCGAACCTGTACTACTATACTCCAGTACCACCTCTGAGGTAAGTGCCGTGCCTGACGCATGTCAGATGACCGGCGGGCTGCCTCCCCTTGTTGGGCTCCATGGTGGGTGGAGGCGTACTGGAATGAACACAAAAACATACTCATGGAACCCAGCAGTAATTCTCCTTCATTGGAGCACCGTAACGTAAACTTTTCTGATTCGTTTCGCTTTTTTATACTAAAAACTCCTGCTACTTTTTTACGAATGTTTCACCTTTCCTAATTGAGAAAGCTATAACTGGCGCTATAGGGGAAGTCAAGTCGATTCGTAAGATGCGCTCTGGGGACTTGTTCCTCGAAGTGTCATCTTCGAATCAAGCGACAGCCCTTATAAAACTACAAAAGCTTGCTCACTTAGACCTTACCGTGGCTCCTCATAGTAATTTAAATTTTTCGCCTGGCGTAATTTCGCCAGCGGATTTCTCAAACGTGTTGACTGAGGAAATCAAAGAGAACATGAAGGCCCAAAAGGTCTGTGATGTTAGGCGTATCACGATAAGGCGGGATGGACAGGTGCTGAACACAAAGCACCTCATCCTGACCTTTAATACGCCTGACCTTCCACAGACTGTTAAAATGGCCTACATCCGATGCCCAGTCCGACCATACATCCCGAATCCGCTGCGATGCTTTCAGTGCCAGAGATTTGGACATTCAAAAACAGTCTGCCGCGGCCAGCCAACCTGCTCTAGATGTGCAGAGGTAGGCCATGATAGCGCAGACTGTAAAGCAAAGGAACGATGTGTGAATTGCAAAGGCGATCATTCATCGTTTTCTCGCTCTTGTCCAACCTGGCTACTCGAAAAAGGAGATCACGGCCATCAAAATTAAGGATAAAATTTCGTATCCGGAGGCTCGGCGTGTTGTATCGTCACGCACGCCAGTTTCTGAAAAAGCTATGCGTCGGCGACCAGAAAAACATACATATCAACGGCCATTCAAGTAGACGCGAGTACGGCTCCAACATCTGCGATAGCCGCAACTATGACACCGAAGAATGTTGCCGTGGATACACTTAAGTCTGTATCCCCTCCCCGAGATCATAAGAAGAACAGGAAAACACGCATCAAGGAATCGGGGGTGCAATCCCACAAAAAAGAGGTCGAACCTCTCTAAAAACTCCATGACATGGGAGACGATGTCATGGACATTCACGCCTCGCAAAGCGACGAAAGTCTGATGGACGATCTGTCGCCCAGACCTTCGTCTTCTGGCTCCTTGCGGGGAGCACGTGCGAAGACTTGATGACCTCCTTTATCTCCTGAACTGCCGTGGTCTAAGGACTCGACTTGCCGATCTCAAATCCATCATATCCACGTACCAGCCCGCATGCGTTGCTCTTCAGGAGACATTTCTGAAGAGTACCATGACAGTGCAAGTGCTTGGTTATAATTGTGTACGACGGGATGTAGATGGCGATACATCTCCAACCGGAGGTGTATGCCTCTTCACGTCTAATCTGTTTCCCAGTAATGTCGTCACACTGCACACATCATTACAGGCTGTGGCTGTTCGGATTCACGTCCATTCTTTAGTCACAGTCTGTTGTGTTTATTTACCACCCAACGATGTTGTGCCACAAGTGGATTTGAATCATTTAGTCAGTCAATTGCCAGCTCCATTTATTTTGCTCGGTGACTTTAACGGACACAGCCCTCTGTGGGGCATGATGTTACAAATTCTCGCGGGCGACAGATCGAGCAGTTGATTTCTGATCACTGTCTCTGTCTGCTGAACAACGACGAGAAAACTTATTTCCATGCTCCCACGAGGACATTTCACTCCCTCGATCTAGCCATCTGTTCGCCAACTCTGCTACCGATGTTGAATTTCGAGGTTGCAAACGATCTGCACAACAGCGATCATTTCCCTCTCCTAGTCTCGCATGTTAATGGTGCGGGGACGCGTTTTCGTCCCCCCACTTATCATTTTCATCGCGCAGACTGGGATAAATTCACGCGGTTAGCGATGATCACCGGCCCAATGGTCCAGAACAGGGCAGTTGATGAAGCAGTGTTCAATGTCACTGAAGCTATTCGGAATGCTGCCGATGCAGCCATTCCCAGAACATCCAATTATCCTCGAAAGCTGTGCAAACCATGGTGGAACGCTTCCTGCCAACAAGCCAAAAGGAACAAAGGAGGGCGTGGGGTATTTTCAGGAGGTACCCCACCACTGATAATCTCATAGCGTTCAAACGTGCGAAAGCGTTAGCTCGTAGAATACGTCGTCAATGCCAGAGAGAATCTTGGATCCAGTATGTGTCTTCAATCACATCGTCAAATACCAGCCAACAGTTATGGAGAAAGGTCAAAGCAGCGAATGGCCTTTATCGGGAATTTCACATTCCGATATTGAAACTTCTACTGCTTTGTTTTCGTCACCTTTAGATGTGGCCAACTTGATTGGCGAAACATTTGCTAGTGTGTCCAGCTCCGATTCATATAGCCCTGCATTCCAGGCGACTAAGAATCGTTTAGAGCGGACACCTATCAACTTCAGGTGCCGACAACCTTTACTATATAACTGTGACATTGACATGTTTGAATTGAAGAGAGCCTTATCATCGGCCCACAATACTAGTCCAGGTCCTGATGGAATATCCTATGAATTGCTTCGCCATTTGAACGAGGATTCACTAGTAAGTCTCCTTTACCTATTCAACCGAATATGGAGGGAGCAGGTGTATCCTACTCAATGGCAAGAAGCCATAGTGATCCCCATTTTAAAACCTGGAAAAGATCCTAAGAACCCTCTTAGCTATCGACCGATAGCACTCACGAGCTGCCTTTGTAAGACACTAGAACGTGTGGTCAATGCCCGTCTCGTTTATCAGTTAGAAAAGAACAAATGCATTCCTCTGTTTCAGAGTGGCTTCCGTAAAGGAAGATCCACTCTCGACAATATTATTACACTCGAAAACAAAATCAGAAACGCTTTTGTCCGGAGGAATCATCTAGTTTCCATCTTCTTCGATATCGAGAAGGCATATGATCGTACTTGGCGCTATGGGATACTTCGCACTTTATTTGATTTTGGATTCAGAGGCAATTTGCCTACTTTTATTCAAAATTTTTTAAAACTTCGTACTTTTAGAGTGAGACTGGCTGGCACTCTTTCTGCTCCTTTTACCCAAGCTGAGGGAGTTCCTCAGGGGAGTATTTTGAGTGTCACCCTTTTTATTTGTCATATTTCATCCATCTTAAATATTTTGTCGCCCTCTATACAGGCTTCACTATACGTGGACGATCTACAGATCAGTTGTGAAGGTTCGGACATGCGCATGATTGAACGACAGTTGCAAACTGCCGTCAACAACATTTTAAAGTGGTGCGACACCAACGGTCATAGTATTTCGGCGAGCAAGAGTTGCTGCGTGCACTTTTGCCGCAAACGGGGTATTCATCCCGACCCCGAAATACGCATCCGTGATATACAAATTCCCGTAGTTCCCGACGTACGATTCCTCCGGAGTAATTTTCGACCGTCGGCTCACTTTCCTTCCGCATATTTTACAATTGCGGAAGAGGTGTGAAAAGTCTCTAAACCTCTTGAAGGTGTTATCAAACACCTCTTGGGGGGCGGATCGAACATCATTACTCCGAGTGTACCAGGCGATCGTACTCTCTCGCATCGACTACGGATGTGTTGTATACGGATCAGCGTGCAACTCTACTCTGAAAAAACTTGACCCCGTCCACCATATGGCATTGAGAATCTGCTCGGGTGCGTTTCGCACATCACCGGTGCAGAGTCTCTATATTAACTGTCATCAGCTTCCTCTAGATCTTCGACGGAGGAAGCTGTCTATTGCGTTTTATTTTAAGATCTTGTCCGTGCCTTCACATCCTCTGCAGAATGTGTATATGAGTACCAGCATGAAGAGACTTTATGATGCACGGCCGTCTAACATCCGGCCGTTTATGGATAGGATGAAGCTTCATATTTCTGAACTCGACCTACCTAACGTGCGTATCCAGCAAAGGAACTGTTTCCTATTCCAACCTTGGAATACGCCACGGTTCCATTATATCAACCCTTTGCCACTTACAGTAAATCCACTGTAGCGCCTGTCGTCTTTCAACGCGTCTTCGCCTACCACCGCAGTCAGTATAGTCGTTATTCGGCCATCTACACTGATGGTTCGAAACGTGCAGATTACGTTGGCTGTGGAGTCGTGATTGAAGATATTATGCACGGTTATAGGCTCGACACTTCTTGCAGCATTTTCACTGCCGAAGCTGTCGCCATCTACCGTGCACTTCAATTAATCGACTCTACTATGCCCCGTAAATACTGCATCTATACTGACAGCATGAGTGTACTCGAAGCGCTTGAAAACTACCACGATCGCTGCCATCCAGTGGTATGTACAATACTCGACATTACGAGTCGAATGTACAGCAAGGGTTTCGATATCGTGTTTTGCTGGCTACCAAGTCACGTAGGAATTATAGGCAACGAGCAAGCGGACAGCGCGGCAAAGTCGGCGACGACGCATCTGCCGCTAGCTGTTCCGCTATCGGATATGAAGCGCGTCATCATGCATCATATTTTTAAGATCTGGCAGGAATCATGGAGTCAGCAGTTGGATAACAAACTGCACTCTGTGAAACCTGTCATAGGAGCATGGCCTGTGATGCCAATGCGAAGAACCGATGTCAAATTGACTCGTCTTCGCATTGGCCATACTCGCTTCACACACAGGCATTTGTTGTTTGGAGAACGTGCTCCTGAATGTCCTTCATGCCATGTCTCTTACACTGTTCGTCACATTTTAATCGATTGTCCTGTTTTTAACCATCATCGCATCACCTTTTTTCATACATCTATTTTAACCTTATCTGACTTGGTGGGGGAATCTCCCCACCAAAATCTATTTGCTTTTATAAAGAAAATTGGTTTTTTATATTTAATTTGACTTTTTAAAATGTTTTAACTTTAACTTTATTTTTTACATATGTGCATGCAGGCATGCACATATATAATTCTTTTTATATAATTGTATTCATGTGTGTTTTTAACAGGGTTTTAATATCTTAACAAACGTGTGGCGCAGTATAGCCAAGTTTGGCTCTTGCGCCATAAAACCCAACACTCACTCACTCACTCACCTTTGCCGTAGTGGCGTCGATCAGTTCGATGAAATGTATAGGATATTTAGAGTCACCATAACCTAACTCGAGGAAGTGGGCCGGTGTTAGTGGTTCCGGCTCTCCTGGATCATTCTCCATGTATGTCAGTGGTCGATGATTAACGATGACTTCAACTTCTGAAAGTATCGTTGAAAGTTCTTCAAATGTTAGAAGTGCCCTGCCAAATATTTTACGTAAAGGATCCTTTATAGTTTTAAAAAGACGTTCGTAAAATCCACCCCACCAAGGCGCACGTTCAACTATGAACTTCGAATACCTTTATCTGCGACAAAATTTTGAAATTCACTGTCTTTCAAGATGTTGGCAAAATATGCTAGCTCCCTTTCAGCTGCTTTAAATGTACGTGCATTATCGGAGTATATTACCTTGCAATTGCCTCTACGAGCGAGGAATCTCCGTAAAGCAAGTAAAAAACACTTTGTGGACATGTCCGACACAAGTTCTAAGTGTACGGCACGAGTGACTGCACATGTAAAAAAAGAAACGTAAGACTTGCGAGTCCCTTGATTGTCCTTAACAAGTATTGCACCTGTAAAATCAATTCCTACAATTTGGAAAGGAGGAGATTGGGTGATTCTATCTCGGGGCAACTGACCACTTAACTGGTCAGCTGGTTTGGCACTGTATTTTTTACAAACGAGACAGATTCGAATCATTGTTTTCACTAACTGACGACCCCTAGGTATCCAATATTTTTTCCGAAGTTGAGTCAAAGTTGCAGATACGCCACAATGACCAATTTGTTCATGTTCCCTAATAACAAGTAATTCTGTAAATTTACAGCGTCGAGGAAGAATAACAGGATGCTTTTCACCAAAGCATAAGTCTGCTTCAAGCAACCGTCCAGTAAGTCGTAATAAATTGTTTTCATCCAAATACGGCACTAAACTCTTTTTATTTCAGAGCTAGATCGAAGTTGTTCGTTTTGTTTTAAGGCTAATATCTCAGCTGAATAAAATTCGGATTGAACACATTTAAGCCAAAAATATTCAGCATTTTGTATTTCATCTGCAGTAATGTAGAAGTCCATCGATTTGTAAATGTTTCTAGCATTGTTCACGAATCGGAAAACCCAAGCAGTCGTTTTCAAAAGCTTCTTAAGGCTGCTGAATCGATTTATGTCAACAAGAGCTTCCCTCTGTTGAGTAACTGCCACATGCACACTAGAACGATGTTCTAATTCTTCCGAGCAGAGCTCAGAATCTAAAATATCTCGGTGACGATTTGGCCAATGATCGGGTGTTAGTTTAAGCCAAGGTGGGCCATGCCACCACAGCTCATTCTGTGCTAACTTGACGGCAGATGTACCACGCGAAAGGAGATCAGCAGGGTTGTCCTTTCCTAACCAGTGTCCCCACTGCATCGGATCAGAGAGCAATTGTATCTCTTGAACACGATTTTTAATGTATGGTTTGAACGCTGAAGAATCGCCGCGTATCCAGTAGTACGAAATGAGAGAATCGGTCCAATAATATATATTAGCATCAAATTTGAGACAAGATGACACCTGTTTGGCCAACCTAGCTGACAATAAGGCTGCTGTCAGTTCAAGACGAGGAAGCGTCAATGATTTCAAAGGTGCCACACGACTTTTTGAGCAAATGAAAGTAGTTTCGATTTCGTTATTACAAGAAACAAATCGCAAGTACAATATTGTTCCATAAGCTGATTTACTCGCGTCTGAAAAACAATGTATTTCACACTTTGATATTTCTTGATCTATGTTACCTAAATAGAACCGTGGTATCTTTATCTCAGTCAAGCCCTCAGCTTCGCTACTCCACTGCTGCCACTTGTGTCGTAGCTTTGGGGAAAGTTCAGAGTCCCATTCTACTCCTAGAGTCCAAAGTTCCTGAAATAGACATTTCAATTTGATAACGAATGGGCCAAGCATTCCAATGGGGTCGAAGATGCGACCAACCACACTCAGAATAAATCTTTTCGATTCTCCTCTACGTGACATAAACTTTAATAGATCCTTTGGATCGAAATAAATTAAATCATTTTCTGGATCCCAAGCAAGTCTTAAAACCTTAGTTGGAGGTCTAAGATCAATAGCACTAGTTTCAGAGGATTCCGTTTTGACACCTTCTTGCTGCCATAACAAATTAAGTTGTTTCGAATTACTTCACCATTTGCGCAATAACATGCCTGCGTCACTGAATATTTGCAAGCACTCCAAAGTAGTACGTAGAGCGTCCGGAACATCATTCGGACCACAAATGAGGTCATCGACATAAATGGAACTATTTAGCAACTCAAATGTATGAGGATATTGCTCTTTGTACTTCTTAAAATGATGTTTTAAAGTTGCTGCGAGAAGGTATGGGGTAGGTCGAAGTCCAAAAAGAACTCTCGTGAAATTCAAAACGTATGGCTCGTTATTCAAATTATCAGTCCAGAAGAAACGTGTAAAATCTCGATCACGGAAATCTAATTCAATTTGAAGAAAAGCCGATTTTACATCAGCTGTAAATGCTACAGGACTTTTTCGAAAACATAACAGCAGTTCTAAAATGTTGGGATGCAAATTTAGTCCCGTATATAAACTTTGGTTTAACGATGACTGTCCACCTTCGTGTGCTGAACCATCAAATACTTTTCGAATACGACTTGTGGTTTTGTCGCTACGTATCACTGCATGATGGGGTAGGTAAATCCCTGACTATCCAATAAAGAATCACAAGAAGTACGCTCAGCAATACCTTCCCTAACATAGTCATCAATTACATCCTTATACTCGCAGAACAACTCGTGATCACATTTAAACCTACGAACCAACCCCTCAAAACGCTTACGTGCGACAGTTTTATTGTTTTGTAAAGCCTCTCTCATTCCTGGTTTCCATGGCAAATATACACGATATCGACCATCTACGAAATTAGCTGATTCATCAAACTCACTAAGTATCTCTTCATCCCCATTACCTAAAGTCACCGAACCCTTGTCAAGTATTCCTAAACTTTCTATCTCCCAAAATCTCCTTAGCTCAGTCGAAATCGATTCCTCTTCACTGTAAACCAAATGTACCAAAGTACAATCACTCCGCTCATCACACTTTCCCTGAAGAGACCATCCTAGCCTAGTCTCGACTGCAACCAATGATGAATCTAATCTTTTTATCCGATGTGTTAAAGAACAATAAAAATCGGAACCTATTAACAATGAAATTTCACAATTCTCAGAAGATTCATTACAACTGAATGTTAGCCTAAACCCTTTCGACTCCATTTCTGCCCACGCATCTGGATTAGGTAGGCTAAGTGTTGCCTTTGAAATTTCCTCAATTTCCAATGCCTCAATCACAGTCTCTTCTCCGCTTAATACATTCCTTAGTCTAACCTCGACCTTGCTACAAGTTTGTTTTTTAGGAGTTTTACAACCGAACGAAAAAATATTTAGCCTTTCCGAACCCAATATTTTCAACCCGAACCTCCGAGACACATTTCTTTTAATAAACGACTTCTCACTTCCATTATCAAAAAGGCAAAATATCTTATCCAATGAAGAACGACCTATAATTTCGGCCTTCACACATTGCAATAAAACTCCACCTCTGTTATGAAAAACAGAATTTGAAGACGTAGTTTTAACGTCAACATTCTTTTCCTACAAATCCAAATGCGAATTTTGCTTATATTTTTCTAACTTAAAACAAATAGCACGCACATGTCGACCCTTACAATACGAACAAACCTCTTTCTTGCACCTTTTAACATAACAGCCAGTGTTGCAACATATGAAACATCTCCTTTCTTGAATTAGTTTAGCTCTTTTTTTCTGAACGCATAAATTCTCACACAAATCAGACATATGAGTATACTGGGAACAAAATAAAAAATTCGAAAATGCAGCCGTCAGCAATTCGTTTGCAGAGGAAAACGATTTATGAGATGGGTGGAATCGTGAATGACCTTGAACCCTTTGATTTGACTGTGGATAGCTAAGAGACGTTCTTTCGAAATACTTAGTATTGGAATAAGAATTATTATTTTTCAATTGTGAGTCATGCGGTTTTACTAAAAATTCTGTGCGCTCGCGACTTTCTACTTCGTTTCGCAAATATGCAATTAAATCAGTTATTTGTGATTGTGTTTCATTATGTTTTTTATTATATTCTAATGCTAAATCAGGGGGAATAGCTTTCATAATTATTGGAAACAAGAGACAACTATAGGAATCGGGAGAGATTTCAAGAGATTCAAGTCCCCTTATATTAATTTCTAACTGATCATATAAATTTCTTAACGCAATAACATCAAACGATTTACGGGCAGGGGTCAGATTTAACAAGCGATTCATATGAAAGTCAACAATAAATTCTTTACGTCCGAACCGATCTTCTAAAATTTTCATTGCTTTGGCATAATTTTCCGATGTTAGAGTTAAGCCTCGTATAGCCAATTCTGCATTAGATGTGACAACCGATTTCAAATAGGAAAATTTGTCCACATCATTTAAACTCGAATTTTCATGTACTGCGGATTTAAATCTAGCCCAAAAACTGGGAAAACTACTGATATCCTTGCCCGAAAAAGATTCTAATGTGAGTTTAGGTAAACGCGGTTGATTTGTTAAAATAGAACTAACTGTACTATTTAAAGGAAGTGTTATGTTTTGTGGTTGATTTTCCACCGAATTTTGAATAGCAGTGTTCGAAACTGATTCTACATAACGTTCAGCACGGATTTTCCAAATTATAAATTTATCTCGATATTCTTCGCGAGTTACGATTTCTTCTTCTAGACTCTCAACATCTATTAAATTCTCAATTTCCTTATCGAGTGTACTCAGCTCTTCAAATTTAGAAATTAATTGCATATACACTGCTGGACAATTGCTAAGGATGGATAACACTATCATCCATAGCAACCACAAAATGAAAGGAAGCAAAATGTGGAAAATTAGAATAAGTGCGGGATATTAGTAAGAAGAAGTATGAGTATGCAAATTTTTTTTCCACGTCTGTTCATCACGTGATAGCGTTCATAAGAGCTTTAAAGGTTTTGACGCGTGTGGACAGTTGTTGTTTCAAGTCAAAGTTTTACAGGAAAAATTTAATAGACAAACTTAAAATTTTTGGCATGTCTTCCCGACATCACATAGATGATTTTATGCGTGGACGAATTATTTGAAAGATCGAAGAAGGGCGAAAAATAACAGATGTTGCAAGGGAGTTCGACATCGCTCACAGCGTTGTTTCACGGCTGTGGAAGTCATTTAAAACTACTGGAATGTGTAGTAGACGGCACGGGGGAGGTCGTGTTAGAAGTACGACGCCTGCAGAAGACAGATATATCGTCCTATATCAGCAAAAAGGAACAGGCGCACCACAGCTCAGCAGGTGGCAAATCAGTATTTTGCTGCCTCAGGAAAGCAGATCTCCCGAAAAACTGTTGCCAGACGTTTGAGGGGAGGAGGACTATACGCACGCAGACCTGTTGTGTGTGTCCCATTGACCAGACAGCACCTTACTGCCCGTTTGCAATCGTGTCGTGAGCATCACAATTGGACTGAACAGGACTGGGCATGCGTACTATTCTCAGATGAGAGTAGGTTCAGTCTGTCATCGGATTGTAGACGCCAACTGATCTGGCGCGAGAGTGGTACTGCTTATCGTCCAGAAAATATCCAGGAAAAGGACCGATATCCGACATGCAGTATCATGGTGTGGGCCGGCATCATGATCAATGGCCGCACGCGCCTACACGTGGTTGCGAATGGGACTATGACGGACCAACGATACATTGATGAAGTTCTACTTCCTCATGTTCGTCTTTTCCGTGGTGCTGTCGGTGATAAATTTGTTTTTATGGACGACAAAGCAACATGTCATCGAACACTCGCTGTTCAGGATTGTCTAGACAGCGAGGGTATTCAACGTCTCGTATGGCCAGCGCGTTCTCCAGATCTAAACCCCATTGAAAACGTGTAGGATGCTTTGGGGATGCAAGTTGCTGGTTGAAACTATCCTGCGACAAACAAGAACACCCTCATCCGAGCACTCACAGAGGAATGGGATAAATTGCCTCAACAGCTGCTGGATAATATTGTGCAAAGTATGGTATGACGTGTGGAATGTTGCATCACACTCCACGGTGGACATATCCCGTACTGATACCTTTCTTTAAGGTGCCTGCTGACTTTTAGATGCATTGTTCCATTTCTCCGTACGCAGATCAAATGAACATTTTTTTTCTTTCAGATGTTTCACAGCTTTTGTACTTTCCAGAACAATAAATATTCTTTATTCTAATGTCTGAACAGTGTGGCAACTATATTTTATCCTACTAGGCCTCATGTCTCGCTTAATGTTATGCTACATAGCATTTTCTGATCCGTCCTTAGCAATTGTCCAGCAGTGTATATCTCATGTACTGTCGTTTTATCAGCTGAATTGCTTATTTCGGATTCTAATTTATTAATTTGTTTTGTCACGTGGGATCTCGAAACATATCGAGTCTTTTTCGTTCTTTCTAATATAGCCTTATTTGCTGCATCCATTTTAAACCAAAACACTATAATTGCAAACAAATATACAAATGACAACACCAATTCTAAATGCAACTTAGTACAACTTTCAAACATAATTCAGCTCAACAATATGCATACAAATAAACAGGACTATACCAGAGCAACCTTCCAAATACCGACAGTTACGAATAAACCAAAATCAGAAATGATGAGAAATAAGCTTAACTAGACAAATACCGAATTCAAAGTTAGACAAAACGAAAGTACTCACCCCCCATCACGCAGCGAATGACCTTCCCCACCGATGCACCATGTAGCAAATTATAAACGAAGCAACGTTCATAATTATTTCGAAACGAAAGGAGTGTGTATCCGGGCGAATTAGTTAGACAGTCCACAATAAGTAGTTCCATGAGATAATTTAGGTATAGTAATGTTTAATTAGATACGAATTGCCGCGATGCGGCTTACATTCTACGATACAAGTTACACACACACACACTAACTAACGATCTTTACAATTTTAATACAGATGGGCGCACACCAGCGCCCTCGCGTGGTCAATATTTCGGCACAACATTTATTTCTAAGTACGCGAATTTATATGTTTTAAAAAATGAATATTTTTATTCTATGGTAGAATTTAAAAATTATATATATATATATATATATATATATATATATATATATATATATAAATATATATATATTAATAACTGTAGTTTATACTACAGAATGTTTTTATAGTTAATGCTACACGGTACCCTTTTTCAAAAAAACTTTTTGGAGACAGTTATAATTAAAATAATAAATGATGCTTTATATTTAGATCATATTATTAAACTTAGTCTGTAAGTAAAATGTCAGTTTTACCAGCCATTATTTTACAATTTAAAAAAATTAGGAAATTTTGAAGTTTTTTCAAATTCTTATAAAATACTCAATTTTTAAAATTTTTCAGTCATTTTAAGTTATCTATGTTTTTTAGGTTATTGCAAACAAAGGTTAGCATGAATTTAAAAATCTATTTCCTTGTTGATTTTTAATAATTTTTTCCTTGAAAAACCTGGAAAAAACAAAATTTTCAAAACAGTAACTTTAGAATTTTTTAAAAAATAACTCAAGATCTCAGCCCTTTATAAATCCATACCAACTTTTATAGAACATACGTTTGGAAGTATATACAAAAAAAATTCAAGACTCTATCTTGAACATGAAAAAAGTCTTAGGGATTAGAAAACACTTATACCTTCAAAATTGAAAGTATGAGAAAAACGCATTTGAAGTTTGTAAAGTCATAAAAAAAAACTTATAATGCCCGCGTAAAATTCTAATTTTTAATATGTTTTTTTCCAATGTAAGTTCTGCATTAAAACACAATTTTTATTAAATAGGACTGAAAATTATAGTTTTAATTCAAAATATATTTTTGCATAATATTGATGGCATTTGTTAAGACGTCAGTTTATTCAGCTTTATCATAACCTAATATTTCCACAAAAACTTTGAAATATGAAGCATTTATGTACAAAATAATAATGATACTAACTTAAGCTAGAAATAGTCAGGTTTTCTCATAAAATTTAATTTTTTTCAGTTTTAAATTGGGGTAGTAAAGGAAGTTTTAGCTCTTGTCGTACGACTTTAAAATACTAAAACATAGTACTACAATATGTTTAGTATAATGTAGTTTGGTACGTCAAGGAAATATTCAGTTATATTTGCAACATTTGAATTCAGAATACTTGTATTCGGAAGTCTAATTGCAGAATCAGCTGAGAACTGATTTTTAGATATTTCATTTTCAGTGGTATTCCATCTCTTCGAATATTGTTTCTCACAGAAACCTGAGAACCCATCTACCATGGCATTTTCTCTACAGGAAGAAATTAATGTGATAAGGCTTTTAAGTTACATAAACCATTTTTAAAGCAAAAATTGGCCATGAAATTAATCTTAATTAATTAATTATGGGAATTCAAAAAACTCAAAACATAATCAAGCAGAAATGATTTTAGTAATGAAAATTGGAATTAATGACCATTTCAAACTAAAAGTTCAAAAATATTTTTAATTAATTCAATTTAAGAGGGAGAAAATGCTTTAAAATGAAACCGAAACCAAAAACCCATTGCTCATAAAACTTCAAATATCTTATAAACAAATTTTTCTAACATATCGGAAATTTCGTGGCAAGCATCTTAATGATATGGTCCACCAAAAATGCAAAAAAAAAAAAAAAAAAATTCGGTAAAAATGAAATTTTTAGAGTACTGTGTAGCCTATTGGTAAAATAAACCAAGTAAGATGAAAAACATATAAAATAAGTAACTTAATACAAAATTTTAAGTGTAATATTTAGATATAAAAAACGGAATAAGAAATTTATCTAGATGAGGCCGGTCATTTATAACTTTATATTTTAAAACTAACAATTATTCTAAAAGATCAAATTCATACAATAACGTGTGTTTTTGAGAATAATGTTCTACTAGTGTATATATATAACAATTTTACCTGTTTTATAACTAAAAACGGGTAAGTCAAAGTTTACTCACCAAGAATAACTTTTTATCAGTAATTACAAATTGGTATTCTTTTCTAAGCAAAGAAATAAAAAATTTTGAAAACTTTTCTAAAATTAATACTAGTAAAAAGTCGAGAAAAAAATATTGAACTTATATAATATCCTGCTGTTCTTGATCCACACATAAAAGCACTGTGTCATAAAATAGTAATATTTTTCATATCGGATTTTTACTCTGATTTTAATAAGGGAACAGGATTTCAAATTTAGATTATTTATTTAGAACTAATTTGATGAAACTACAGTTTGAGCTATGTGGAAAATAAACTTTATTTTGATTTAGAATGAATCCTAAGTAAACATAGATTTCAATACAGCTTCGGAGATGTATGTTTTCATTATAGAGAAATAAAAATATTTATTTCTAGAAAAATTAAGTAATATAGCATCATTTTTTTTAAAAAAAAATATTTAATGACTTATAAATATTAGCAATTAAGAAAAGTAGCAGTTATTGCGATAAAATTAAATGTAAAATTGCAGTAGAAATAGGTTGGAAAAATGTTCCTTTTTTTCGAAATCAAATATTGTTGAGAAATATTTCAGTAATCTTTCAGCAATTGAGCATGCTCTTTTTTTTCAGACATTATTTTGAATCTAGATGGACGTACTGTTTGATTTTTAATCATTATCTTTCACAAATATATGTGATTATACAGAAAAAAATTTGTTCGTTGGTAATCACTGTAATAAGAATGAATTTTATAATAAAATTAAAATAAACCCCTTCAATGAATTCAAAATTCCCACAGGACAAATAGCATCAAACTTTGCAAGTGAATTAATCGCAATAAGGAAGCCCTCTCTTTTTTTTGCGTGTCACATTTCCCGGATGATGCAACGGAAAGTATCTAAATTTTCTCAGACTCAAAATTGCTCTCAGAGCCATTTGCAATGGTGATACCAATTCGACACAGGGCATTAACATTCTCCTTAGGCAGATTAATAAACCAAGCATACTCCAGTGCAGGGGTCGGTAACCTTTGGCACCCGTGCCACTTGTGGCACACGGTATAACTCTCAGTGGCACACAGCACCACTCCACAAATTTGTCAGATTTTGAGTGGATGGAAATTGATAAATGTGTAATAGAACTTATTGATAAACATCTTCAGAGTTATGGACACCTACAGAATTGCGAAAAACTTTGAAAGATAAATTTACAGCTATTTTGTAAATTATTGATTGTCATTGCTGGAGAGATTTAACTGTGTTTGAAGAGAGAAAATTGCATGTACTCTCCTTTCCGCTTTTAATTCTACATATCTAACTAAAAATTATTTCCTCACATGAAAAATATTTCGAGTCCGCAAAGAAATTGTTTAACAACTGAATGCTCCAAATCGTGTCAAGTTTAAAGTCACAAACTATTCTCCGGATTTTGCAATATGAAAGTAGAGCGGTACAAGCACTAGGGTAAGGCTTTTGCCCGTGGGTGATATCTTACTTCTAAGTTATCTTCGTGACCTAGAGGTGTGAGAGTGAATGAAAAACCAGGCGTTGCCATGATCTTAAAATGTCTTTATTAAGATCCTAACTTAAACACTAACAATGATAATATTTATATTATAACTCAGTGGATCGGAGGTGAGAAAACACACAATACGTATTACCAAATAAGCGCGACTTTAATCACTATATTCCCGCCTATTCCTAATCTCAACTTATACACACTTTTAATAGATAACACAATTATCCTATCTTAATCTCTTGTTTAACCGCAATCCTCTCGGATCCTAAATATCGTTTGTTTATCTCGCGTGGAATAATATCCACCTTGACTTGATCGCTTTGTCACGGATAGCTTCACACTCAAGGACGGCTTTCTTCTCTTCCTTCAGTTCACGCGCTTAAACTCAGACTAGCATAATCAGTTACCAATAGGTCATCCACTTACGTTAAACTTCTGCTATTTAAAAGGTTTCTAATTTGCATATTCATGCTTCGCTTCTGGATTTGGTTGGAAAGAATTTGCCTCTTTCGGCACCAAAGAACCCAAGAGGAGTTTTTTTTTAGAAAACGCGATGAGCCCGTCACACTAGGTTCGCATTAAACTATTTATTCATCTTTTTATAGCTATAATGAAGGGAAATACTTATGTTTTATGTAGTATATTTCTTATTTAAATAAATACGCTTAAAAATGCCTAATATATGTATACAGTTAGAATTTTTTTAAATTTTTGTTTGATAAAATAGTTATGTTTTATGCTGTTTATTTTTGTCTCAAGAAATAGCTTTAAATGTAGCAAAAGTACTATATAATAATAATGTCTATCTAAACCCTTGACCTCTATTCTTTAACACTGCATGCATAATCGTGGAAATAGAAATGTTTCAAAAATGCCCTGTTATGTGGCATGCTGAGTCATATTGGTTAGGCACGCCACAGCTAAAACGTTGCCGACCCTTGCTCCAGCGGATTCCTGTCCACTTGGGCATTAGGGGCAATGAATGTGTGGACGCGCGCGCGCGCGGCCTTGCTAAGGAGGCTCGGAACTTGTATCAGACTTGTCATCTCGGAGGATGCAAACACGGTTGCCAAGCGCAAAATTTCTATCACCAGCGCTTCATAAAACCAACAATCCCAGAGCTCAATTACCCTAAAAATTTGTTGTCTACTGTTGTAAGACTCCCAACGGGTCATTTCAAAAGTATGAAAATATCTTTAGATAATTATCGATCTTACCCCACCTGCAGAAATTGTCCGGAAGCCCAATTAACACCAGACTATATTTTTGACTGCATGGCCATTCTTGCATTTCTTTTTAAACTTGGTGCATCACCGGGACATTCCTTACAGTCCTCAAGCCCCAGATCTGGTCTCGCTTGTTATCGAGGCTTTTAGACCAGTATAGAATTGCGCCAAATCCATATACAAGACAAGAAGAAGGACACATTCAATTAAAATATGTATCTGTCCAGGAACGATTCTAGGATGTCGGCCGCCCCGTGTAAAGACCTAATGTGTGTGCCACCCCTCTAGAGAATTTTTTATATTTTGATTAATACTAGACATTTACGCTCAAAAATCATCTACCTACATAAAAGTAATAAGTAAAACATTAATAAAAATGACTCAAAATGTACCTTGTTTTTCTAAATTGAGGCTGCACACAAAAACTCCAAATACCTTAAATTTCACCTACCTTGTTTTTCTAAATTGTAAGAAATCTTTTCTTGCTGTATTGCCCGCTCTGTTACAAATTTTGTTACAAAATGAAGGATGTGTATAATAATTAATAAATTATAGTTTAAAAAAAACTAAAAAACACGCTTTTATAGTGAATCGAACTAAAAAGTAAAAAAAAAAATCCTTAATAAAAAATGATTAACGAGAAATTGAATATGATTGGGGTAAAAACGTGAGGTGCTCTGTATTAATTGTTATAATTTCTTACTTGTTCTATTCCGAAATGCTGAGTTAGTGTACAAAGCACACCCCACGCTTTTACCCCAATGACATTAATTTTCTCGTTAATCATTTTATTCTTATATTAAGAATTTTTTTTTTTACTTTTTAGTTCGATTCACTATAAAAGCGTGCTTTTTAGTTTTTTTAAACTATAATTTATTTTTCATTTTTATGGTTCGATCTACAATAAAAGGCTGTTTTTTTTAGTTTTTAAAACTATCTTTTTTTCTTTAGTTGAATTTATCTAACTAATAAAAGTGTGTAAGAAGAAGTATTAAATGTCAGTCGTATTATTACCTTTTAAAAATATTGTTATAATGTTATTCGTTTCATCATTTCTAAACATATTGCTTTATCAAAATAAAAAAATATTTAGCAGTTAGAACAAAAATTTATCATCTTTTAAATGCATTTCTATAATGTTAATTCGTATCATCACTTCTAAACGTATTGCTTTATAAAAATAAAAAAAAATGTTTATCAGTTAAAACATAAATTATTTCTATTCACATGAACGAGTCTTTTTTTTTTATTTCCATTTTCAGAAAAACTATGCACCCATCCACCCTACATTTTTTCACATAAAAAACATTTTTTTTTTGTTTTGTTTTTTATCAACCAGGAGCCTATTTTGAGGTTTTAGGGTTACACTTTAATCTTTTGGTTGCTAAATCTGGAATTAGTCTCCAAATCTAGAAATGGCATATGAAATTAGTCGCCAAATTTGAAAATGGTTCATGCAATTAGTCGCCAAATCTAGAAACGATACAATGAATTAGTCACCACATCTCGTAAATCCTTAATTATTAAAATCCTGATCAGGACAATAAAAGAAAAGTTTGAAATTTTGTATTGCCATGGGTCCTTGACAAGTGTGCGAAATTTCGAATCAATCTGACCTTTTAAAGTGGGTAAAAATCGAGTTCAAAGATTTCATTACATACAAGTGAAACTTATAAAAACGTGTTAAAAAGTAGACATTAATGCAGTACTTCTCAAACTTTCAATACTGGCGCCCCGCCCCCCTTTTCAATCATAATTTTTATCGCGCCCCCCTTATACATTAATAATGTACTTGATGCAATAATAATGCTCTTTTTTTTACGCTAAAGCAACAATCTTTATTATAAACCGTACAAATTCATGACATAAGTATTGTTACTTTTAATATGTTACTTATATATTACTTTTAAGCAAAAATAAAATAAGTAATAGGATAATTACTATGTTATTTTTCCTATCTCTAATTTTTAAATTGGAACATATAGCAAAATGCGGTGGCTGATTAGAAGACAAAATATAGATGTCAGCTTTTTTTGAAAAAGAACTCAGAAGGTCAATTTCTAATCATAAGCATTTCTTTGAGAAACTAATAATTCCTTTGAAAGCTAATACTTATTAAACTTGTTCTTAATTTAGTATTAATTAATTAGTTATAAAATACTCTGTGCAGCACTGATACATTAAAAGTATATCGGCTCAAGTACCCGCTCTTTGCACGAGTTTATTTCAGGAAAAAAAACATTATTGATATAATCGCTGAATTGTAAAGAGAGTAAAGCCAAGTGCGCGACAATGTTTACAAAAATATAATATAACAGTGATGAATTTTTTTATCTTTCTAATTTTTTTTTTTTTTATTATGGGTCTGGGGTTTTTTTCCTCTGAAAGAGTAGCATTTTAAGTTTGAAAAGAAAATGTAATAAAAAAATCTCTCATCATGCGATTACAGCAAATCAAATCAAATGTTTTTTATGTGGCTATAGAATCAACGATAGCTAATGATGTTTTGAAGTAGAAGCTTTTATTTTTGATGACGTAATATCGCAGATGATATATATAAATTATATCAGTGTAAATGTGTATTTTTTATTAAGTCAGAAAGTATTTTGTTTTACTTCATTCTAGTAAATAATTTTTGTAATTTTTATATTCGATATGCTCGCGCCCCACAGTTTGAGAAACACTGCATTAATGGACTACTTGTGTGTGGACCAACGTTGCACTAACGTTCTATTTTTCTAAACTATGCTATGTTGTCGGGTAATCGGGACTAATTTTGATTTTTCAATAACTGATTAAAATTCAGCATATTTATTCGACTTATTAGAAGTTTTATTATAGGAAATTCTAAAAAAAATTCCTTGATTGATTGAATCATAGGCGGCCTTCGGCCGCCCGCGTACGGGGCACACCTGCTAGGATTGGCCCTGTATGTCACTAGCAATAGAAAGGTTTATTAGCTGGACTTTTCTTTAAACCGTGGAATTCAATAATTTTATGTATTTTAACTGATTTGTCTAGTTATTTCTTGAAATTCCAATTTATTCTATGAAATAACGGATTTTACACTTTAACGAGATAACACATATATTTAAATCGATAATTGTAATTTAAAAATGAAAATATAATCCTTTTATAAAATTTTCTTACATTTAAAAGTAATAAAGGATTCGGCTCACGAAGTTGCACACAGTTGAACCTTGACCCAAAAAAAAAAACGCGTTTACATTTTACGATGCCTTTCAGTTTTGAAAAAAAAATACTTAATCCCTTCCGGTTGTTAAAATTCTAAAATAAATTGTCAAGTATGTATAAATCCTTCAGTAATCCTTTTGTTGAAAGCAATCAAAACAAAAACGAATAAAAAATACAATTTTTCTAATACAAAAAAAAAATACTAAATAATTTTAACTAGGTTTCTATAGAATAACGGTTACTTGATCGTTAAAGTATAAAATACGACACTCGAAGGTTCTTTGAATCAGTTCCAGCTGCAGTAGGAAGGATTTTTCCTGATTAGAAACTAGAGATGGCGGAATAAAACAATTGTACTCTGAATATCAATTCAGTATATGTCAGAGAATTAATTTCCATTGAAGAAATTCCAAATATTGACACAACGCTTCGATCTGTTGCAACAGCTGTAAGTTGCGGTACTGGAAATGGATTTAAAAAGTGCTGGCGTAAAAAAAATGTGTAAGAGTAAAAAGTATGCTTGTTTCAAAAATAATAAACAGTTCAATCCAAAGTGTCATCACAGCAATCCTTGCTCTAATAAATAATCAAAATTAAAATAAAGGTGTCTCATAAAATTTAAATTAAAATTCTCTTACATTTGTTTGTTTTAAACAGTTTACACAATGTTTTTATGAAGCAACAGTTTTTCTTCCTAGCATGTATTTGTGTTGATAATTTTTAAATAGGATTTATTTTTATAACATTTTTTTTCTATTTTCTCCTTTCTGTTTAACTAATGTTAGCAATATGAGCAGTAATAAGTTATATCATCCGCTTTTTATTATTATTTAGGAATTATTCTTCCGCAAAAGGGATAAAATGAATTTCTAGAGAGATTTGAGCTACTTATGATCAATTAATTTACAAAATATCTTTGTTTATTTTCACTTTAACGGTCTATCCTTAGTTATTTCATAGAATAACTAGGTAAAGTATGACATTTTTCCTCTATTATATACTTTAACTGACTTGTCTAGTTATTTCATGAAATACCTAGTAATTCTATAAATACATATATTTTTAAAAAAGAAATAAAGAGTAGAAAATCATACATTTAATGGTTTTTTCGTAAGAGTTATCATATATTTGAATGATATGGACATGAAATGTCTGATAAGTGTACGAAGTTAAAAATTATTAAATAGTTTGGAGGCAAGGATTTAATAAAAAAAAAATTTCACTGTTCTCAGCTTAAAGTAAATTTTGTTTTCTAAACAGTATTGATTTACTTTTAATTTAATATCTATACTTTAGAAACCGGTACTAAGTATTTTTTATTTAAAGTATATTGGTAATAACTTATTCCATAAAAAAAAGTAAACTACGAGTTAACAATGTATCGCCCAAGCTACTACCGACTATGCAATATTATGCACAAATTCTTCAGAATATAGTAAGACAGGTGTTTTAACCCTTTATGTACCGCATTATGATTTACTGCAGTTTTTTTCATGGAATAATATTTTTTAAATCAATACATTGAAAATTAAGGGATATACATAAAAAAATACTCAACTTTTGGAAATTTAATTAGTTAGAGCTAACTAATTAATTAAAAATGTTCAACTGTAAAATTATTTATAAACACTCTTCACTTAAAATAAATAATCAAATCGTTTGTTAAGGTCTTCATTAACATACAAAAAAAATAAGACACTTAAATTTTGACATTAACTATTTTTTCGAGACAAAAATGATAATCTTCGCAATCCACTGAAAAGGCCGCCAATTAGCTGAAAACGCAATTTCTGCTATAAAACTATTCACCTTCCCCACTAAAATACTCACCATAGAACCCGTGCTACCATATATGTTGGAAGAGGGGATTTCAAAGAATATTCCTGCTAAGTATCGGCGAAATATTCGTGAAAATGGTTATTCTATGTAATTTTAAAGTGAGTGGTACTTATAAGTACCATCGGTACATAAAGGATTAAAACGAGGAATTCTAGAAAATAGTTTATTGACTTACACAAGGCTCAATTATCAACTGAGTTAGTCATCCACCAAACTTTGCAACCGCGGTAGCCTAGTGATCAAGGTAATGGACTCGTAGTAGGCGTATCAAGAGTTCGAGTCCAGTACCCCTGAAGACCTGCCGTGCAGAGGAGGCTAATGGAATTAAAATATGCCGACGATCAAATGTCCTTCCTTTTAGTGTCGTGTGGAAGTTAGGAGAGGGAATGAGCCAGCTCAGATGTCGTCCTCGTTACTTGACCATGGCTCAGAACTGAGAGGTCCGTCACCAATAGCCCTCGTGCAGATTTATATAGCTTCGTAAATATAACTTTCACCCCCACCAAATTCTGAATAACTTCCTTAGTATTTTTTGGCGTGCTATTTTGTATTAGAAAACTTTTGAAATTTAAAGATTATATACATTTTTTCAGGAATATAACATTATATTATGGAAAAATTTTATGGATGTTATGCTTACCGTTCAGAAACGATGTCAAGAAACAATATAATTTACAAATGTGATTTAATTTCAATTGTCCTTTGCTTCATTATCCAGATACATTACAGAATATAATTAGTTATTTACACATAAATATTATTTACAATGATAAAATTGCCTTAGAAAGATAATTTACACACAACACATTATAAATGTGATTTAACAAAATGAGATAATTGTGTTGTATGTACAAAAAGTTTGTAAATAACATTTGTAGTTTAAAACTGTCTAATCTTTCAACGAGTACAACTAAGATTTTAATTCGTTCAAGGTAGCATCTGGCATTTTTTATTACCATCTTCCCATGTTATTTTTTCTTTCATATCTTCTAGCTTTCTGTTGATATTTATCGTCAAAACCTGCAAAAGAAAGTCAATGTTTGATGTAGTTTTAAAATACACATATAGGTTGATTCATAATTTGTGTGACCAATTTTAAAAGGAATATAACTATTTATGGTAAATTTTAATCGCTTTATTACCTGTTTTATTTAAAAAATTGAGTCGTTAAAATTACCAATCTAACTATTTTTATTCATAGGAGTAAATTATAACTCCGAAATTAGGTCCTCAAATACGAAACGAAATTTTAGAGCTTTTGAAGGATGATTGCTCAAATTCTCTTATAAATAAAGCATTTAAAAATCGGAAAAGACATTTTTCTAATGGGTTATATTATCTGAACTTCGAAAAGAACTAAGACTTGGCTGGCAATCAAAAACTGCAGGAGAAAAAATGTAGACTAAAGGAGTCCTTGGTGAAAAAGAAAAAAAAGGAAGCCAAAAAAAAAAAAGACTTATCGCTGTAGAAAATCCTCTGCCTCAAATAACTTCAGCAAAGAAACTACAAGTATTGCAATTAACAATTTTCACTTAATTCAGTGACAATTCACTTAATTCAGTGAAAGATCAGTGTAGAGAGAGTTAAGGAATTTGAACAGTTTTTAGAACAACGAATTTTTGAAAAAAAAATGTTGTGGATGTTTGGACAAACTAATCATCTCAATAACAATACCTTCTCGTATTGCTGCTCTATTGTTAATTATCATATAGTATCGGGTACTAATATATTAATGTGTTACTTACGTTGGTATCGCTTTTCAGGGAGAAAGTCTTCAAACTTTCCGATCCAATAAATACGTTCTTTGCCTCTTTAACTTTGAACACGTGTATCGTAGCTACAGATCCATCAAATGATTTTGATCCGGAAGATGGCTCTTGTTTTTTGAATTCAATGCTACACTGAAATTATAAAGATAAAAGCTTATAGATAATATTAATGTAATTCAGTTGAATTTTTCACATATATATAGCCTTTAATTCAAAATCTCTTCGAAATTTCACACTAATATGATTGAAAATGATGTTTAATCTGGTTTTCTACCTTTTATTCGGTGTGTATGCGTGTGTGCATATTTAGGTACGTGTATATATGTGTGTGCATGTATGTGTACATGCGTGTATGTGTGTGCATGTATGTGTACATGTGTGTGTATGTGTGTGCATGTATGTGTATGTCTGTTTGTCTTTGTTTTTCTATGCGTCTATATGTCTATGTGTATGTGTGAATTTGTACGTGTGTGTTTGAATGTGTGTATATGTGTGTATGTGTATATATGTGTGTGTGTATGCGAGTATGTGTATGTGTGTGTGTTCACATAGGTAGTGTTATTTCAGTATTGAATGCTACATGGACGATGTTCAATCTACCTTTTTTAACCGCGATTTTAAAATTTAATGATTCATTCTTAAACTAATCTCATATATAAATATGAATCTTTGCATATTTGTTTGGGACACAAACAAATCCATACTGTTGATCGTATCGCTCCAAAGTTTAGCAGGGATATTCACTGATGTTTCAAAGAAGCCGTAAACATATTTCTACTAAAAAAAATATTTCGGATCTGTTTTTAGTGTTTATTTTTTCCAAGCCTTCCTTGTTAAGAAAGAGTTCGTGCGTATTATGTTCGAAATCGCCAAATGAGATGATATGCATCCAATATTGGGAGAACTGCTCATGTATAGAAAATTATTACTTTATTTGGCGACATCTTTTGATTTGACAACATTTAAGAACAAGTTTTATAGAAATCAACTCCGAAAGGGGTTTCAAAGACGCTATGCATAAAATTTCGGTTTTTGGATTATTACATCTACAGACTTATAAAATTTGGCAAGTACAGTAGAACGTCGTTTATCTGAATCAATTGGGACCGGATACGCAATTATTTGGATAACCGAAAACAGAATGCGATCCATGCAGTATATGAAACCGGACACTATATCAATTTTGAAAATCACCACATGCGGGAAACGTGCTTGAGGAATAAGCAAAATAGTTGCAAAAAGTCGCAATTTTACCTTTATTGCGGAAAATAATCCCTTATTTTTCGCTGTACCATTGTACCCCCAACGTTTTTCGCTGCAAGATCTATGATTCTTTTGAGCAGCAGTAGTTTAGTAGAACAGCACTCTGATTGTTGTTTGTACCACTCCATAGCTATCTCTAACGCAGAAAACAAGTCAGCATTTGATGATCCTTGCTACTTTCGTTGTTGTTGTCCTCGTCTTCATCCGTTTCATCGTCGACAGGGTCAAATAGTTCTTGCATGGAGATCACAATCTCGTCATCATTTAGCATTTGAAATCCATAGTCTTCTGCATCGCATATCATCCAGGTTTCCACGTCTTCTTCGTCCCATTCTTGAAATCCTTAATTAAAAACAGTTTCTTTGCTTTTTTTTATGTCAGAAAATATTGACTTTCCAACATTATAAAACTGTGCTAGAGACGCTCCACTTTCTCCCTTGGCGAGACAGTTCAATATTTCAAGTTTTGTATCTATGTTCAAGACGTTGTGCTTTCATTTTGAATTCGAAGCTATAGCAGTTCACAGCTCAACAAAAGAGCACGTATACACCCCCTCACTTGGAAACAAACTGACCTAATATTCAGATGTTTACCAAATCACACAACTGAAATTCCTCAAATATCCCTGACATTGGGTTTTCCCGCCACTTTTGGCCTCACACGAAGCAACTGTTGAGCATTGCACTGTTCGAAAACGTATTCATATACAGTACATGTAGTTGACAAAAAAAAAAACTGGTCGGATATTTGACGCTCCGGATAATAAACGTTCGAATAAATGACATTCTACTTTATATACGTTTTGTTGAGTAAAATTTCATTAAGAGACGGTTTTGCAGAAACCGACTCCCAAGGAGTGGAGTTAAGAGGTAGTAAGAGATAAATATATTCCGTTTTAGAAACTCAAACCCCATTCTTTTTCAATCTAGAGGTAAGGGCTATAAAAATGTTTTGAATACGTTTGAAAGCTTAATGCTAAGACTTAGATAGCAACAATTTAAAATTTATTTATTTAGTCATGCATTATCACAGAATACTCAGCGAAGCGGGTGGGTAACAGCTAGTATTTAATAATTAAAAAAAACGAATAAATTAAAATTAATTCAATATTAAGCATTGATATCCGTTCCCAAAATTATTTATCGAACATGTGTAAGTAAAAGCTAGACAATTAAAATAACACTTACGCTTTTATAGGAAAAATAGTAGTATTCGTAATTTTTGTTTTCGATGGGCTCTGTAAAAAAAAATTGTTACAATTAAAAAAACATTGATATATATGTATAAATAATATAAGAAAAATTAGTAAAAAATCCATATACAATGTATTTCATATTCTAATCTTATAAAAATTGGTGTTAAGCTTCCTGAAATTTGTCCCAAGCATATAAATCATGATGTAACAATAATGTTTACATCATTTTTACTAATTAAAATTTCCCATTGCAAGTTCAACATTTTCGTTTCTCTCTCTCTGCTAAAAATTCCATCCGACTTCAGAGATTCATCGAATGCATTGGTCTTCAAACTTTTTCTGCTCATGGAATCCCTAGAACTTCAAGGTGTTTTCATGGAACCCCTAGAACTAGAAAGTGTTTTTGTGGAACCCCATTCCATATACCTACTATGAAGAATGTATCTCAAAATAATATTTAAAGTATATTAGTATATTATAGATACTTCATGTTAAGGCAATTAAAAAAAAGTATTGCATTTATTATTAAAAAAATCTCATCTAATTTTTTAATGTAATTTACTCATTAATAATATTAATTTGTGATCCAAGGATCCCATATTCATGCATTATATTTAGTAACTGGGTTATGTGTTTGCCTTTTTTCACACAAACTGTCGGTCTAGGTCTTTTGAGATGAGATGCAATCACATTACATATTCCGATTTATAATTTGTTTTTCAATTCCTATTATTAACTCACACTCTCTCTCTATTTATTTATTCATTTATCTTGGTGGAATTTTCAATTTTTGTTAATAAAATACATTTTAAAGCGCTCAATTGAGCTGAAATTTTATATACATTATTATTTTGGATGACATCACAATAATTTAATTATAATTAATAAAAATTAATTGATCAAAACTAATTATTTTAAGAATTACAAATACAGCCACGTTGGCATCATTTTTGGCAAATTGCGTCAAAACTTGAAAAGTATTTGTTCTCACATTTTAAAGCATTCAGTTGAACTGAAATTTTATATACACGATCGTTTTGGATGACAATACGATACTTTAATGATAATTAATAACAATTATCAGCTTAGGAAGGTATTTTCAAAAATCAACCCTCAAGAGTGTTAAGGGGAGTTATAAATAAAAAAAAATCCCTTTTATCAGTTATTAGACCTACATACTTAAAATTTAACAAAGGTGTTTTATTTCTCTTTTTTTTTTTGTTACCTGAGTTACGCCAAAAACTTTTTTTTTTTTTGTTTAATTTGCAATTCACGTAAAATTAACTCATTAAAAACTTCTTTATCCTTCAATCTGTGTTGTTTAATTTTTCAGTTCACCCGTGCGAAGAACGGGTATACCAGCTAGTATATATATATATATATATATATACTTAATACGAAAAATACGCAATTTTTGAACCTACTTTGATGAAACAACTCTCCAGCTAGAGGATTAATAAATCTTTGATTCAGATTCAAAAGGAAGAAATGCGTTACGAGTTTATACTATTCAAATTTTGCAACCATTTTAATTTTTTTAAAAAATTTCTTTCGTCTAACATTTTTTGCGTCTTTAAGATTGAATCCGCAAATGATTATTCACTAGTTTCTTAACTTTAATTCTTAAGAAATATAGATAAATGTTGTTTGAGAGATAATGCTTTTATTTTAAACGCAATATATATATATATATATATAAACTTTCACTGAGTATATTCAGCTAAATAATTTTTAAATTACTAAAAAAATTACATTTGTTCAAACTTCTACCTTTCCCTGCGCCAAACGATTTTTAAAGAAACGGAAAAATGTACTTTTGGGTTGAATTTCGTAATCCTTTCAAATTTGAATGAATTCATCCAGTTTTCTTAATACTGACAGCTATAATATCTCCATACACTTTAGAGGTTCCATTATCCACATAGCAGTCAAACATATAAATTAACGAGCGAGTGCTTGTGAATAATCCTTAAATATACTTGTAATTTAGACACTAACATTTGTGTCTGTGCGCTGTAGAAGGTCTTTTGAGATTTTATTCTGAATACTTTATCCCGTATTTCAAATATTCTTTTTCGACAATAAAATTCCCCCTCTCCTGAAGAACTGTCTTGTTTTTTGTGACTGATTTGCATAAAATCCTAGAACCCTTATCTACGGAACTATCTATCAAGAATTCGAAAATTCTGAACGTTATAAAATGGCCACTTTATCAAAAAAGGGAATCAAACCACAAACCGAATCTGTTGCGAGAAACTTTCAACGAACAAACGGCACCGAGTGACCGCCGTGGTAGACTTGTGGTCAAGGTCGAGGGTTTGAGCCTCGTAACACTCGAGACCCGCCGTGCAGAAAAGGCCGATGCATGCCAAATATGTCTGCGATAATATGTCGAACATGCCGTAGGTTTGGTGTGGAAGTTAGGAGAAGCGGATGCCTTCTCGGTTATCTGCCTCGTCTTTCGACCGTTTTAATCTTCGATAACGGGGGCCCCCACGACCTTACTTTTAAACTGTATTCAATATATATATTATAACTGGTGGGTCAATTCAATTTGTATTTATTTTAAAGAACAAAGAGTTTCTTAAGAGAGAGAAAAATAGAGAGATTTAAATCGAAGGTATTTTAGCAATTTCGAGTTATATTATTAATTATATGGTGGGTGATAAATTCTGTCGAGCCGAACTCGTTCAAAACAACGTTGCGATGGTTTTGGAATCTGAGCGAGAGAATACTCGGAAGGGCTACGGCATCTTTGGGTGAAAGCGCCCGCACCCTCTCGCTCAGATTCCTATATTAACGCAACCTTCCAATTTACAACCCCCCATGTAATTAATTACATAAAAATGCAGTTACAATTTATTATTTACTTATTTTTTCGATAATTATTAAAATTACCCCCCAAATAAAAATAAACTTTAAATAGTGTGAATTTCTTTCGAATCTTTAATGAATCGAATTCTTCTAAAGACTGAAATCTCATAATTATGCTTATAACATACGATTATAGATTCAATGACAGCACAATAAAAAAAATTAATTGTGGGCAATCAGTCACTTCCACACCACACCAACATAACCTCATTTGGCCCGATCAACTTAATACTTCAATATTCATCTTTATAAATTCAATTTTTCTTTTTTGGTAATAACTAAACAGTTATAGTAGAAGAAATTAGCAAAATATGAGACTGAAAACTATGAGAATCTTATGTACCGAACAAAAAATTTAAGCTAGAATTTATTCTGAACGTTTTCAAATTTTTAACAATAACCCCTCAGAAAAAACTAGTAAATAAAAAACTTCAACTTTATAGAATAACAATTACAGTTACAAATGAGAATTTTAATAATTGTCAAAAAATGAAAAAAGAACAACTGTAAATAAATAATCCATCTCGAATTATTTGAACCAACTGCAATATGCTACATTTATTCTTATAACATAAGATTAGATTCCAAGTCACAACAGGAAAAAAATATTAATTGGGGGCAATAAGTCACTTCCACCCCACACCAACACATGTTCATTTGACCCCCGATCCACTCAATACCTCTCTCTTAATACACACCTTTTACGTAACATGGTAAATCGCTCTGTCTATTCTCTCTCTCTTCCAACGCCTCGCACACTTTCATACAAAGATTATTTTTCACTTTCAATTCTCTGCCATAAAACGATTCTGCTGCTTTTAGTTTGTGTTCTTTACGTTAAAGAAAATATCTTCTGTTTAAATGTAACTTTTTAATAGTGTTAAATATTCAACGCAAATGAATAAAATATTGAATAATTCTTGTAAGATGAAGTGTGTCACTTATTACCGCTCCGTTAATAAAAAAGAAAGTAGTGTCAGCGGAAATATAATGAACACATTCAACTTGGATTGAAAATAAATTCGGTGAAAAGATCCACTCATGCGATAATTAGTTACGGGAAGTGAATCTAATTTCACAACAAACGCCCTAGATATCAAGAACAACTGCAATTCCTTGAGCGTTGCGTTACAGAATTCATAAGTATATTTTATTTTATACTTTCGGTGCGAATTAAATTAATGGAAATATATATCGGAATACTATTTTATTCTCTTTTTTCACTTTCTTCTCGTGTTCTGTCAGTCGGACGATATACAAATATCGAGCAGGATTGCGGTCGCAAGTTGAGTTGAGTTTGGTGCACGACGTGATATTTAGGTTACTTTTGAACTTTGTCACGTTTTTAAATGTATTGCGAAAATTTATATTTTAAGTGTTTAATTATTTCAACAATTCGCAGTCACATATTGAATCGAATGACGACTAAAAAAAGAAAGCTCGACGTTAGCGATTTCCAAGATTCTTGGACGAATGAATTTGGATTCGTACAACAAAATGATGACGCTGTATGTGTGCTATGTCATACGTCAAGTGTACAAAAACATTTTCAATCTAAACCCCAGGCTACATTTAAGAATTCTGAAAAAAAAAGAAGAAAAGACAGAGCTGTTTCTGATTATAAAAAGAAATTACATATTTATGTCAAAACAAAAGCAAAAAGATTCTAGTTTCGTCATTTCTCATTGTATAGCAGCCAAAGAAAAACCTTTAAAGATGGCGAACATATAAAGGACACCTTTTTAAAAGTGCTGAAATATATATATATATATATATATATATATATATATATATATATATATATATATAATATTATTGTTCAGCGATTTATCAAACTTGTAAATAATATTATGCCGAATTCAAGAAATACTTGCTTCTGCGCGAACTGTTGAAACAAGAATAACACAAATGACAGAAAATGTAATTGCGAAACAAAATTCAGGTTTGCAAGAAACTATTGCATTTAGCGTTGCTCTGGACGAAAAGTTAAGACGTGAACGATGTTGCACGCCTTGCAGTAATTGCATAATATTGTGATAAATATTGAATCTGTGTAGTTATATATGCAGCACGATTCCTCTGTCCGGTACAACTAAACGACAGGATATTCTTCTTCATTTATAAATCATTTTGAAAGTAAAAGTATTAATATAAATAAAATATTTTGTGTCACTACTATTGATGGTGCTAATGCAATGATTGGCAATGAAAAATAGTGTAAAATGGTTTATCGACATCAAATTTTACGAAATTAAAAATGAAAACAAGAAGTGAATAATTAGTTATTTCATCAGTATTATAAACTTTTTTAATTGCATGCATGAACCCGTAATTGTTCTAAATACCCCACCCAACACAAATTTCTTTCCCTTCGATTCTAAACCGCCCTCGATTTTCAGTAGCATTCACATTGGGAAAAAAAAAGTGCTGCTTGGTTTCGAATAAGTACGGCAATTCCTCCGTTTTAATTAAGCATTCACGAACAACTTCTTGTTCAGTAAATAGTTTCGATCTGCTTGCCAAAAAAAATGATTACCTATAAATAGTTTTTACTGTCGTTGTATTGTCTTCGACATATTTAGATGGCTGCGGAAGCCTAGTGGTTAAGGTAACGAACTCGAGTCATGAGTTTGAGCATGGTACCGCTGAAGCCGATGCACGTTAAATATCTCAAGGCTCAAACGTCCTTCCGTCGGTGTGGTGGAGAACTTAAAAGAGAGGGTGGGAGCTCTGGTGTCGTCCTCGTCACTCCACTACCGTCCATCGCCAAACGCCCTCGAGTAGCGGAACAGTGCAAAGCTTTCATTCAACAAATTTAGTGAATATATATATATATATTCATTTTTTAAGAGTCGATTTCAATTCCGACAACTCGTCTTCACAAAGTTTCGCGGCATATTTGTAATCGTTTTTTTTTATTTGTGTCCAAAGTACCTTTTAAAATTAAATTCCTTAACAACTGAATTACAATTTTTACATCTGAGGCATAGTATTTTTTTGGGGGGCGTAAAAATACTGCACTTCCCATTTTTCTTGAAAATTGTGGTGTGTTCATCTATTATTACTCTGTTCTTGAAGTTTGATTATGTTTTTATTAAAAACATTTTAATTTAATACGAATAAAAACCAAAATCCACTCCCATTCACAAACGATTGTGTAAACACTACACTTTGTATTAGTATCATCTTGAGATCTTACAACTCTTCTTTAACTTCTTTACTTTAACTTCTGACGTCACGCTATTCGTCTAACGCTAATTGGACGCTTCAAAGAGAAATGAAACTCGCATTTAAGAATTTAATAAAAATTAATTTATCATAGTAAAATTAAATGAAAAAAAACGAACAATTTAATTTTTAATTAAGGGCTATTTCTAAGTAGGATAAAAAAATAATATGAGATAACAGGTTAATCTTTTCTAAATTTTTGAAAAAAAGTTTACCAAAAATAAATTTTCAACTTAAAGATTGACATTTAAAATTTTGTTAATTGTCTCCACCTACGTATTGGCGGGCCGCATGTTTGACATGCCTATTTTATAAAATTCAATTTGTTATAGGCCGTAACAGAGCAGCTCTAAGCAGAACAAATAAGCAAAATATGAGATTGAAAACTATGAGAACTCAAAACATAATCCTTTTAATAATAATTATTAGATTTGCGATTCTCCTATGTTCTGAACAAAAATTTGAACATAAATTAATTCTGAACTTTTTCGAATTTTTAATAATAAACCACTCAAAAAGAATTCGTAAATAAATAACTTCTACTTTAGAGGAATACAATTACAGTTACAAATGAGAATTTTAATAATTAAAAAAAATGATAAAAAAAACCAACAACAACTGTTAATAGATACCACTCGAGACCCACCGTGCACAGAAGTAGATGCATTCTAAATATGTCTGCGATAATATTTCGAATACGCCATCGGCGTGGTGTGGAAGTTAGGAGAGGGCTCTGCTGTCGTCCTCGCAATGAGAGGCTGAAGGTATTTTTAATCGAATACGCCAGGAAAATTCCAATATAAACACGGATTTTGCAGCAGAAATTACGACAAAGTGTTGATAATGATGGGAGTATTTTTGCAATTCGCAATTCGATTAGTATTAGCAATTGTTATCAACAAAGTTAAGGGCCTATGTTAAAAACAGAGTGGCTTATATCTAGACACAGACAGCTTTTCACATGAAAAATTATTTGTTATCTGTGTACTTAAATATTAGCATCACTACAGCCAAATTACCGCCATGCAAATCGCAACATTTTCCCTCCATTTCTTTTCTCATAAAAAAAATGTTAGAATCTTTATTGTTTAGATATTAAGGTACGATATATATGGCACCAATTTTGTTACAGTGATGCTAATACATAATTACTGATGTGTGTTACAGAGCAGCAGTCACCAATTGGTGATGCGTGAAAAATTTTGGATGGTATGCAGAAAAATTGGGAAATTATTTATACTTTTATGAAGATTCCGTTTAAAAAAAGATGAACAACAAAACAACATATTACGGAATACGAATTATTCTTTACTATAAGCTTTTAGTTACTGAAATAACTAAATAAAAAAACATAATTCCTGAGGTTAGCGATTTTTGGTAACCTCAACCATTTTTTGGAAAATTGTAGGAAAAACACTTTAGTTTGTTGATTTTTGCTTTTCATGAAGCTTATTTTCAGGGCATAGAAGATAAATAAAGACATAAATGTAGCTATAGTGCTCCACCACATAGAGATCAATCCTATTCGTGTGAAACGCTAATTATAAAGTTATACATTAAGTGGTTCATGAAGTGTTGAAAAATGGCAACTACTGCTCTAAAGCAGGCATAGCAGACAATTTCTGTATATATACAGACAATGAAGCAACACAAAATGTCTACTCATAAGCATAGTAAAATTAACCCTTTCACCTCAAGAAGAGTCATTTAATTTGCTTTCAAACTTGGCACCTCTTCTATGGAGACAATGCATATAATTTTAGATTCATACCATGACAAAAAAAACCATAATATTTTGGAGTATTCTGTTAACAAATTACAAATGAAATAAATCTGTTTAGAAAAGTTTTGTTAATGTATATATATTTCCGCATTTTTTTATAAAAAAAATCATACCTCAAGTGCAAGCAGTTAAAGATATTAGAAATGTGTGCTTTCTCTTTTCTTTCTTTTTAACCAGACTGAGCCACAGGAAAACATGATTGGGTACAGCTAGCTAGCAATAACAAACTTAAATGATAAAAAACTATCAAAAACCAATTATTAACAACAAATTATCATTTTGATAAAATCACCAAAAAAAGTTGCGAACAAAGGTTCTTGGGTACTGTTGCAACTATATCAACCCCGATTTTGTTCGCATCATACACGGTGAATTGGCAATTAAGTGCTAATGTTGCCAATATGGTTGCGATAATACATAAATATCAAAACAAACACAAAATATACATCAGAAAATCTTAAAATTCTTCCATTTATATTTCACAGTAACACCAAATAAAATTTTGAAATTACACAAAATAGATATTTCGTGAGTCTAATATTACTGCCCCAACTATTAAAAACTACAATAACTATTTGGTGGAAAAATTCACTACCAAGTGCAAAAAAATATTATTATTGTGCACAAACAGGCATAGAATGTTCTTCCCTTATTGAATGCATATTGCAGTATTTGGCAAAGTCTTTTGTGTGATTTTAGGTAAATGGCCGACTAAAGAAAAAATATAAGCACCATAAAAAATTGTATATTAATTTAATTTAGATTCATTGGAGAAAGATAAAATATACCGTTAAGTCCGGCATATAACGCACACCCATACTTTCAAGCTACAATTTTTAAATTTTAGGTATATTCGCTATATAATGTGCACCCCTTTTTTACGAAGAAACCTGAAATGTACAAATGCAATGTTGTTATGTTTAGAAGCGATTTATTCAAGGTGTTTATCTGAGCAATTGCAAAAATAGTATACTTTTAGAACTCTACCACCTTTTAAGTTCAATAAGATTGTCATGTCTTTTAAACAAATAGTATTTCGAAATATTTAGAAGTTTAACTTTTTTATGCTCATTTATTTTTTAATTTTTAAAGCCCTCATTTTTATACCCAGCGTATAACTCACACCTGTATATTTCGATCTTATTTTTTGTGTTCAAAGGGCGCGTTATAAGCCGGATTTTACGGTAGGTGGAAGATTTTAATCGGAATACTACTCGCTAAACACATACATAGTGTACAGAATTAAATTTAGTATTTTATATATAAAAATTATCCAAACTAAATATTCTGTGCTTAAAAATAAATGGAAAAATGATATACAATACGAACAGTAATTGACATAAAAATAGCTGAACTATCTTTATCAACGGGAAAGTAAAATTTGAAAAAATAATTACAATCTTATGACAACCTGCTTCCTCAACATGTATTTGAGCCCTCTGTCTGTTTTGCTCATTCACTGATTCTTACTCTAATTTGATCAGCATTTATCTCTCGCACTACGTTTGCTTGGCCAGTATGATGACCTAAGTTCGAGTTTCTGCAATACAATTTTATGTACTCAAGCTGATTGACTGCAGTTAAAGTGAAGGTTTTAAAGAAAAACATATGAAATTACAAAACAGCTCTGAGTAGACCTTGTATCAGAATTCCTTTGTGGCCGTTTTTCGAGTATGAGCACCATGTAAGTGGAATTGTAATAACATTCGTTGGGGATCCTGCATCATTGATACAGCGGTAGCTCTACGTCCCTGACAAAAACAAACCATAATAACTTCCAGTATTTTTTTTAACAAATTACTAATGGAATCTGTTTAAGAAGGTAATAATCTTATAAAGCAATGAAAAACAAAATAAGGTGCAATATTTTGATGACTCAAAATCAGAAAATCTTAGTTTTAACATTTGTATTTCAATACTAACATCAAATGAAAGGTACTTACGTATTATCGCAACCTATTAGCGATATTGTATAAAACGAAGCACGATTGCCAATTCCGCGCGTACAACATCTGCGAAAATGGAATGGCCAACTTTGTGAGTTATCATTAAGAGGACTTGGCACCCTTTGAGCAAACTTCTTTATTTACGTATTTAAAAATTATATTTTAACATTTTATACAATATTTCTATTCAAGAAAATATTTACCAGATGAAAATTTTCACATATTATTCACACAATTTTAAAAATTAAAATTTTTGAAGAAAACTGGGAAAATTTTAAAATCTTACTCCTTTTGCAAAAATTAATTTTTGACCTGAAATTTTTATAATATTCTTATGGATGTTCCTAAGAACTTTAGGGATCGATTTTTAGAATAACTTCATTCGTTTTCGAGAAAAAAATAAAATGTTGATATACAGGCTAAAAATCAACGAAAAGCCAACATGTCTTACATTTTATTTTTTTAAAAAAAAAGTATTCAGTTTATAGCAAAACGGATCCCTAATTTTATTACATGCTTTATTTTTAACACGCAGGAAAAAAATTGAAAGGATTGGTAAATAATTGTCGAAGGAGTAGCATTTTGAATGTGCACTAAGGTTTCGAAAAACACAAACTGAGAAAAACCACTTTAAAGTTTATAATTCTGAAAAAATAATTATTATAAGCTTAATTAAACTTAAAATACCACTTTAAGATATTACTTATACGTTTTTCTTTAAAATAATTGCATTTTCATATGTTTTCAACCCACACATTTTTATAAATGATCAACTTTTAGAGAGTACTAATTGCACAAGAAAACTCAAGAAAAACTTTAAAAAAAGTTTTTCTGTCACGACAGAAATTTTAGCTGTTTTTCTTCTTATAATATTAAAGTATTACATTTGTATGAAAAATATATCAGGAATAAGAACTGAAATTATAAAATTATTAATATAAAATGCCTTAATTTAAAAATTTTACATGCACACATTTCACAAGGAAGAAAAAATTACATTATTGTATTGCCTCGAAATATTCTGCTTTTAATACTACACATTCTTTTATAGTTATTATTTCTATTTATAAAATAGATTTTTTATCATAACGCATTTTTTAGCTTTTTTTTCTAAAAAGGGGTGTGGCTGAATTGCCTAATTTGTTTTCAAATGAAGTTTTATTCAACTTCTAACTTTCCGACATGCACAAAGTGATATATCAATCGAAAGATAATAATGCAAAGAATAAGATTAAATGAAAATAAAAAAAACGATAGGTTTGTGATTTTTAGGGTACCAAGTCCTCTTAAAGTTGGCGATTGTTGCGATAATACGTAAGAATCAAATGAAGTTTAAAAAGTTGTCTAAAAAAGAAAAAAAACATTCCTATTAAAAACTCCGTCGATTAATTTCGTCACATTAAAATATCTCCAAGTGGGAAAAAAATATTGTTTCCAAACATTGAATGTTATATCGCGGCATTTGGCTACGTCTGTTCCTTTCAGGTAAATGGTTGACGGAAACTATTTGGTAGAAAAATAAGTAGCGTACAGAAGTCAATTATGTTAGTTTCATTTTCGCTTAATAAAGAGAAATAAATTTAGTATAAAATTACAGAAAAAACACGATGTAGAATTTAGGAAGTCGTTAAATAAAGAGCACTTTTTTAGAAGAGGAGAGGGGAAGGAAACAGGGGTATGACAGTCTGCAGGGTTACAGAACTTAGCAAATTTCTCGCCAATATCGGCGCTTGCTTTGAATACGATGCCAATCATTCATTTTCGCATTAGACGTGGACCTGTTCACACGGTGAAAGCTGTATTCTTATCGAAAGCATAAAAAAATATATAACCATCTTTCGTAATAGCAAAGTTTAGAAAAAGCAATGGCACGTACCAAGCAAACCGCTACTCCGAATCCATCCGTGGCTTTGCCACAGGTATTAATAAACGCGACAAAGGCAACAAACCTTATCAAGGAAAAAATTCTAAAAGTAGAATTTGTCCAATCAGATGCGCAGATGTGCGAATATCTTTCTATGAAAATGCAGCTCGAGAAAGCGTTGCACAATAGCATTTATTGCCTCTAGAAGACGCTCGAACTCAGTCTAACAAGCCAGGAGGAAGCTCAGGCGATCACGACCGGATTGGAGGCGATGAGGAAGGAGCTATCCACTGTTATAGGTGAGATTGCTTTGATTTTTTGCCCTGTAAAAGATTGTTCCACCCATACCGATAAAACTAAGAACGACAGTATCATGGTTGAATCGAGTAGTAAAATTAATGATAATAACTCAACTGAGCAAAATAGTAATGATACAAATATTACTAAAGAAAAAGCCCCCTTAAAAAGACCAAGTAATAATACCAAAAATAATAAAGATAACTTACAAAATAAAAAACGAACAGGACAAGAGGACTTCACAGCCCCTAAGAAATTCGCAAGAAAAATCATAGAAATACCCATTGAAAAGGTAGTTTGTACCTCAAAAAATAAGTTCGCAGTCCTAGAGAACGAGGAAGGAATGGAGGTTAGCCCGTCTGCACCCACCCCAAAAATAAAACCGATAATGATGAAAATAAATAAAAACTATAATTTAATTTTACAAGAAATCTACAGATCGTACCCTAATACGGTAAATAAAAATACAGGAAACTACATTAAAATACAGCCAGCAACAGCTGAGGACCAGGACAAAATTAAAAATCTTTTAATAGTCAAAAAAGCAGACCACTACACAATCGAACACCCTACAGTGATCAAAGCGGTAATTAAAGGATTACCGTCATCAACCAATGTCACTGACATTGAATCCGAATTAAAAGCAAAAGGATTTGAAGTCGAAAAGATTGCGCAGTTGCGTAAGTTTACGACAAAATCCCCCCTACCGCTTTTTATGATTCAGATTAAACGATCAAAAAATGCCCATGGCATCTTTAAACTCAATAATTTAAATTACCTCACGGTGGAAGTCGTCCCGTTTCGTAGGAGACCGTGCGCTTCCCAGAGTTTTAATTGTAACTATTTTAACCACACAAGCAAGAACTGCAAAATGACACCTAGATGTCTTAAATGCGAAGGAAGTCACAGAACACAAGATTGTCACACAACTGAAAGACTACAAACACTACACTGCATTAATTGCAATGAAGATGGATATTTGGCGTCTAGTCGCCAATGCCCAAAATTCCCCAAATTAAAATTAAAACAAAAAACGAAAGAAACCCAAATCAACAAAACCATAAATCAAACTCGACCTGTCACTGCAGAAATTAGCTACGCTAACGTCTGTAGTAACAAAACCAAACAACAGATAGCACCACGAGGGGAACCCCCAAAACCCAGGATCAGATACCAAACGAAAAACAACAGGATAATGAAACACCAAATTTTTTAAACTTTGCAACATACATTAATGAATTACAAAACTTGACTTCCAAGTTCCCGGAAATTTTCCGGGCACTGGAAGACATGTCAAAAACGAACAACGATATAGAAAAACCCAATATTTTCCTAGTTGCTGTTGCACGATCGTGTAACAGAGCCAATCAAAATTAATTTCATAACAAATTTACAACAGACAGCTGCCGACTCTTGAGTTGAGCAGTTCGATAAAGCCATGAAGTTAACTGTCGTTCTGATTTAAGCAAGTTCTATTTTTAATTTTCTCTCAAAGTACTTTAAAACTTTCCTTACCATGAAATAAAAAGGGCAAAATTTCAATTCATGTCTCACCATTGTCGGATAGGAGATTAAAGCCCCAGTCGGGCTAGGTGCTCCATTGAAAATATCCCAGCTAAACCTGTTCACATGGTGAAAGCTGTATTCTTATCGAAAGCATAAAAAAAATATATAACCATCTTTCGAAATAGCAAGTTTAAATACATGGAACAAATTTATTTTAAATGAAATTAAATAATTTATTTCTTCATTATTTTTTGAATAAAAAGTTGAATTATGTAATTGTGGTGGTAAGTAATACGAGCAGAAAGCGCTTACATTATTGTTTGATTGTTTTTTGAAGCTCCGGGTTTTTAACGAAACGATAATACGATTACTCATGGCACGGAAATTCAAAAAAGAAGCAGCTCCTCTGTTGTACATTTTGTAGATGTTACGAATAAGTATTTTAAATATAACCAATAAGTGATTTAGTCAGATTTTTTACAAATGTTATTACTATAAATCGAAAGGGTAAGTTTTTTGATACAGAATAAAAAGCGTTTACTAAAGTGATTTGAAAAGCTTATTTTCGTATTTAGTTTTCTATTCTACAAAATATAATGTTTATTTATAATTTTAGATAGCTTGTGCACTGAATATTCATTGATAGATTTGTATTAAATCGGTTATTTGTTTCGCTCATTCTGTGGGTCATCAAATTACATTTTAATCGTTACGTAATCGTATAAATACCTGTTTTAGTAATAGCAATTTAATATGTATATCTATTCATAATGATACAAGTCGAATGACGGATTGACCGGAAACTATGGTTTTCACTCTGGCAATGAATCGAGTTTCTCTGATAGTTTTGTTTAACATAAACGAAAAATTTTTAAAAGCTTAATATTTTATCACTTTATAACAAACTCTCTCTCTGTAAAAATAAAAAAGACTTCCAAAATTAACTAGAAACAATCTTTTTTCTCAAACTTGAAAGCTTGATCAGATTATAAATTAAACTCATTTTCAAACGGAAATTAGTATATATCCTTCCATAGTATAATCATATATCTACACATATAATGCATGAACTCGACTCAATTTGTTACTAAATTAATGCCAAATAAAATAATGAAAAAGTGGATTTCAATTACATGTTACTGCTAAATGTAATTTTTCATATATAAATACATATTTGTGCAAGCAATTTTTTTTGTACCTAATGAAATTCGAGTTCGAACAAGACAAAAATTTAATTACGTACTTCCTTTTTAATTAAATGGAATGAAAAGTCGAATTTATACATGGTATACGTAATTTACACGCAATAAGTTGTCTTATAAAGAGAAAGTTAAAAATTCGCAGATTTAAAATGCAAGAATTCTCGTTCCATAAGAAAACATAGGATACTCTCTCTTATGGTTTCCTCTTCTAAAATAGCTATATTAAACGCCGAATTAAAAATAAATTCCCTTATTTAAATGCCTACAAAATGAACGAAAAGGTTTATTGAAATATTTTTACCTTAGCAACAATAGAAACCACAATTTCACACAATTGTTTCTTTACAGTAAATTATTTTAAATAAGAGATGCATTTCTCTACTATGTTAAAAATCATACGCGGTCAATTATTTACAAATTACTAAGAGGACTTCTAAATTTATATTAATTTAAGTATACAAAGCATGATTTAATTTTTTTAAAGAAAAAGTTATTAGAATTTTTTACGAGATTTTCTGGCCGTTATTTTATATCCTTGCTAATTTTCAAAAATTTAAATAGAGTTTATCCATAAAAATGTATCTAATTATAAAAGTAAAATTTTATTTCTAAGAATGTCCCTAAAATTTTAAGACACGTTTACATATATAATGAACATCATACTTAAATTCCTGTTTAATTTAATTATCGAGTTCCAACCCTCCTCTCAAACTTTTTAGACAGTCATAAAAGCGTGATTCTTATTGATTAGTGTGTGTGGGGGGGGATAAGGGTGATAATCTTATTTTTTCTGCTTCTTAAATCTTCAAAACATGCATATACTCTGAAAATAGTTTATTTATTCAACCATATAATAGTATTACTTCTATTTGTTATTCTCTCTTCCGTGTTCTTTTTAATAAATTCTGAAGTTGGAAAAAAATTACTTTTGAGTCAAAGATAATATTCACAGTTCTCTAGTGTAAATCAATTACTTTTCATTTAATGTTAAATACCGTAAATTGTGCCAATCCTAGCTCATGACGCATGAATATTTAATCACGCAAAGTGAGTGAGATTATGTTGACGCATTGAATACCGCGTAAAATGGGTGATGACACAGATAATTTTTATCAAATTGCAACAATTTTTGCTGAAATAAAAGGCCATTTGATTTCATAAATAATTGCATTATATATATATATATATTTAAGGGAGCGTGCAAATAACCAAATATCATACAAAAAGAGGATAACCTACATGAAATTGGGGTCTGGTAAAACACATGACTTTTAACAAATTTGTAAATTCAATGCAAAAACTACATTATTTTTTTTTAAAACACTTTTGATACAACTGATCACATACACGAGTACATTTGTTATTTTGATAAATAGTTTTGAAATGAGACAATCTAAAACATAGTTTAAAATTAGAATATAATACATTGTTGATTATAATTGTGATATTGGTTGCTAAATAACATGGAAACATTAGATTTGTGGTGCCTCAATTTCAATAGTATGCGTCTGCATTAAATCTGGTAAGACACCATTTTCAATAATTTGACCGAAAAAACCGAAGTTCATTTTGCTTTTATTTCAACGTTCATATTATTCTATTCTCTGTATTTTAATATTGGATCATATCTGCACGCAGCTGTATTATTGGCTGAGATTTATTTTTGTGATAATTTAATTAAAGAAAAAATACAGCATTATGTAACAAAATTTGTTTCAAATGTATAGAAGAATGTATTTGATAAAGCATGACGACGATAAACCTGGATCCCCATTTAATTAGTTATAATTGTAAGGGGTATATCAAGGTATTTGACTCATAATAAAATAAATTCTCATCGGAAAACTTGATCAGTTCAAACTTTATAAGAAAAAAAAAAGTAAAAACAAATATTTTTAGCCTGTGTGACGTATATTCAATAACACTACGAATATAACCTAAAACCTCCCTTCCTCTGATTTTTCATAGAAATTTAGGTGCCATAAAAGAAAAGACATCTGTTTCGCTTTGCTTCTTCCCCACTCAGTTCAAGGTCATTCGTTTGAAACGTGGTCGAAAACGAGTTCAAGCATCTCCCCTCTTCAGAGGGTGGCTCTCCCTTCACCCGCCTGTGGGGCAATGAACCGCGGCTCTTTTACAGAGCTGCACTTGTATTTTTCTCTTTTCAGATAATTTCCTTGCTCAAACGTTAATGGGATTTTAAGCGCTATTTTTTAAAAATTAGCTTATTTTTATATGCATAATGAACTGAGAAAAAATATTTGAAATTATAGTATGATCATAGAATGTACATTAAATTTTATTATTAACTGTAGTAATAAATTTTTTTGGAGGGGCGGGTGAGTGTGTACGGAATTAATGATTTCTAATATGCAATAACGCCTGCTTTTTTACTTGGATTATTTCAAATGCGAAAGTTATTTCTTGGCATTAAGTCATCTTAATACAACCTAATTGGAAAACAAAAGAGATGCTGACATTGAGTTTCATGCTTTTAAAAATTAAAATGTGTTTAAAGATGCAAAAATTTCTTTATATGACAAAAAAAAGAAATTATAACTGATAATAAACATTTTACTTATTCTTAAGATTTTAAAGACTGTGTAAACATTTACCACTTTGTAATAGAAAAAGGTAATATTAAGAGAAATTTTTTATACAAAGAAACATTGATTTTGATGCTATAAAATGTAGTCAAAACTTCATAAATTTTATAGATGACATACAGATTTTGAATAAAATGTTAGTTTTTAAACTCGTTGAATCTCACTCAAAGTAAAACATTTTAAAGATGTTAAATGTTGATAAAAAGAATAAGCTGATCACACATACACAGAAAATATATTATTTTAGGAACAATATTGAAGCTGAGTAGTAGTGCATCATGCTTCCACATCACAGGTGCGAGTTTCAAACCCGGGCTGGGCATGGTTGACTCAGCCTTTCATCCTTTCTGTGGGTCGATAAATAAGTGCCATGCTTGCTTGGGAACTAAACCAACACCTCCTAGATACAAGGCCTGGCTACTGAAATAAGAGAGACTTGTGACGTCACATATAGTAGGTATAGAAACCCCGTCTGATTTGAAGTTCACTTTACTCGCCTACGCCATTTTGATTGTTGCTCCTGTACAGTTCTCAGCTTTCTACATTTTTATTGCAGATTTTCAATTTATTTGTGACGATTTTGGATAAGATCATAACACTTAGTTCTACAGAATTGCAATAGCAATTATAAAGGTACTGGGAAAGTAAATGTTTAGATTCCCAAAAGAGGACTTTCTTCGAAAAAAATGGATACAAGCCATTTCAAGAAAAGATTTTGCTCCATCAAAGTGTTCGAAGGTAAGTTTTTTAATTTTATTCTATTTATGGAAATTGTAATAATATCTTTATTTTAAAAGTCTACAAATAACTTTAATAGGTTGTTCGATAAGACCTTTGAAAATATGTACTCATTTCTTTTTCTTCATGTGAGTTTCTTAAACATTGGCAATTCATTTTTATTTATCTATAATGATAAAGGTGTTTTGTTTATGAAATAAATATTTTGTAGCCCTAATAAAATTTTATGTTTTTAAAAATGAGCCCAAACAAGCATTGTTAATGAGACAAAAACTGTCTAGTGCTTTTGCTATTGCTGCTTTATTTTTGTGTCATTTACCAACTACCTTTTCGTAGAATCAATGAAAGTACCCTAAGTATTAATAGTTTGTTAGCAAAGAAAGCCCATTATGATATTCAGCTCGTAGTCAATGTAAATATGGACATAAGCAACCATTTATTGTATATTAATATGATGTGAGATACAAAATGCAAAACACATTCACTACAACAACAACAAAAAAACTAGCTGATTTTTGAACTATTAGGATGACTTTAAAAGTAAGAAAAAATAAAGCTGTAAAAGTAAGCTGAAAACAGATAAACATGACTCAGCGTTAACTCACAATTCGTTAACTTCATTTAAAAAATCAAATTATCAGAGAAATTTTTTGTTAATTCTAACAAATATTTTTTGTTGATGCAAAAACATATATATATATATATATATATATATATATATAGGTTATTTGGTTTTGAATTACACTTTTCGGATGATGCAATACGAAGATACACCAAAGGGGTAATATTCTAAGGATGGCATATAACAGTGAACAAGCTGCTACTTCAGCATATGTGTTCATGATTCAAAGTCTTCTTTCTCCTCTTAAAGAAATAGTTCATATAATGCCAGTGAAAAAAAAAAATCGATGGAGAAAAAATTGTTTGCTGTTGTTAAAAAACTTTCGTAGAACTTGATGGTATTGATTCAAAGTTATAGGCGTAGTTTCTGACAATAATTCTATAAATCGAAAAGCAATGTCAAACTTTTCTGTTCCTCCCAAATTGAGCATTGTATATCCACATCCTTCTGATTCTTCCAATCCTTTATTTTTTGTTATTGATTCAGTGCACATTTTTAAATGCAATCGTAACAATGGATTAATCAAAAACATGCAGGTCAATGTTTTTATTTTCCAGATTTTGAATATCATAATAAATTTCCATTATTAGAAGCAAATTTCTCTACACTTAAACAACTACATGACATAGAAAGTAATAATTTAGTAAAGTTTGCATATGGTTTAACTTTGAAGGCCTTATGTCCTACAAATCTTGAAAAACAAAATGTGAAACTTGTGCTTAAGATATTTAATAATTTTGTTATTCAGGAGCTTCAACTATTAGGAGAGCAACATGAACTAATTAGTTATGAAACAACATCAATTTTTATTTCTTTAATTTGTACATGGTGGAAAATAGTTAATGTTAAAACTCCTTTAAAGGGATAACATTTGCTTGATCTTATCAGCAACCGATTACTTTATCTCCAGACAACCAAACATGTGAGTTCTTGCATAAAATTTTGCCATGGTTAGACTCGTGGAAGGGAAAAATTGTACTACTGGCACCTTACTAAAGAAACACATCTTGCTTTTATTCATACCACATACGCTTCACTTGAAATGTCAAAATATTGCATTAACGAATTAAAATTTCAGTATTTTCTTCCCAGAAAAATTCAAACAAATGCTTTAGAAAGTCGTTTAAAAATATAGAACACTTTCAGGTTCTCAATATTTAATATCAATTCGACAGCTTTATGAAGTAGAAGTAGAAGCGAAATTAAGAATGCAAAGTTTTTTACCTCTAACTTTGGTTTCAAACACATATGGCCAGCTTAACTTAAGACATTCATTTGGAAGATTCGTGTAATGAAAATCCTTTAGAGTCATCAGTATTGTATAATTTTAAGATTACACTATCTGAAAAAGATTCTAATGATTCTCAGCCGTATCTACCTGTTTTAACATATTTAGCTGGTGTTTGTGCTAGAGCAGCACTTAGAAAATTAAAATGTGATTTTTCTTCCAAATCACTTGTTCTTAATAAATCTTTTGAACTAAATTCTAACTATGATTTAATACGTAACTTAGACAGAGGAAGTTTATTGTGCCCTTCTTCAAATGTTGTTACAGCAGTGCTCTACAACTAACTATAAAATGGTTCAGAAACTTCTTTCTAATGATTATGAAAATATGTTCCTTAAACAAAATAATCAACGTCAAATTGCCTCAGAAATATCGATTAGCTTGATAAATTCAAATTTTTTATGCATGTGCTATGCATACCAATATAAGTTTTATAACATATTTAATTCACATTTGCAACAATGTATAACTACTTTTGGAAGAAAAAGTACCAAAGATTTAAAGAAAGAAAGTAACTGCGACAACAGTTAAATAAATTGTATAATCTATTTTTATGTATGTATTTATTTTTCCTGTATAATCTATAATTATATATAGTATAGATTTTTGTTTAAAAATATATTTGAAATTTATTTAATAATTCTTTTTATGCTGTGATTGTATTTGATACCAATAAAGCTACTGTTTTTAAATTTGTTTGTCCTTCTTTATTTTTTGCTTTGAAAAATACCTACTTTATTAGCTAAATGAATTACATTTTTTATATATGGGTGTATTATATTTTTCTCTCTATATATACATTTATTTTTAGGTATATATCTATGCTTTAATATAAGTATAATTTATCTAAAACATATTTTTAACTTGTTTTACGATAACCTGTTATATTGTTATTTATGGAACTTTATTTTTGGTGATTTTTAATGCTGTTATTAAAGAGAGTGAAGAATTTTTGCTTATTATATACTGTGCATGATACCAATAGTTTAAAAACATTTAATCTACATTTTTAACAATGCATAATTGAATAACTATTGTTAAAGGGAAATATATAGAAACATTTTAAGCAATGAAAGTAACTGACAAATAGCAAAAATAAACTGTGTAATCTATTTCTGTGTACATATTTAATTTCATGTATGTATCTGTAATAATATATGTATGGATTTAATAAAAAATATTTTTCAACTTATTTTATGGTAATTTTCATGCTGTTATACAGTTAGCAAACTTTTGTTTATTAATTTGATACCAATAAAGTTTTTAAAACATATTTAACTACTTTTGAGAGAAAAAAGTACTAAAAATTTAAGGAAAGAAAAGTGACAGACAAACAGCTAAATAAACTGTGTAATTTATTTTTAAGTATATATTTATTTTCCTGTATATATCTATAATTATAGAGGTGTAGATTTATCTGCAAATATATTTGAAATTTATTTAATACTATTGATGTGCGATACCAATCCAGTTACTGCTTTTTTTAAATTTGTATGTCGTTTTTTTTTTGTTTTGAAAACTATTTCTAATTTTATTTTCCTTTTTGTAACTATTCTGAAAAAAAGTAAGAAGATAATTTTAAAATTAAGAAATAATCATAGTTATGTAAAAAAGAAATATACGAATACAAAAGGGGCTCTTATAATTTGCTACAATGTAATAAATGTGTTTATGTTCAACGCAATGCGTTCGTAGTAATGGATAATCATATACTTGCAATTATTATTTAAATAGGAAAACTCATATTTACTCATGTTTTATGTACATGAAATACAATTTAATGATTAATTTACTATTTTTTAATCTGTAAAAAAGAGTATAATTATTTTAATCACAAAAGTATTCAAAAAAATGCATCAGAGAAGCTCAGCTTAGGCGATGGACGATTTCTCCCTACTAGTAGTGACGTCCCAAATCAGTGGCCAG